>VHZZ01002733.1:48777-81952 GCA_009801015.1 Silene noctiflora | reverse complement strand
TGTCTTTTGCATATCATTGTCTCGGGAGACCGAGATGGTAGCATCTCCGTACTTAAGGTGGCCTTGTAAGGCACTTTGGGTGTGGGGGTGTTACACTTCCACTCTCTTGTACCTCATTTCTACCTAAAATCATCGCAAAAGCTTTTTTCCCTTTATTTATACTAGCTTGGGGGGATTTGATAGCCTAATTGTTGTTTCTTTTTACATTTTAGTATAGTTTCTTTCTAGCAACCCATTAGACAACACCCCTTGTCCATGTGTTATGAGTCGTATTTTTCGGTTGTTGTTGGTTTTTATTATTGACACATTGAGGACAATGTGATGTCTAGCTTGGGAGGGGGGGGGGGAGGCATTTGCATTCTAGTATAGTTTGCATGTAGTTAGTGTAGTTTTAGTTAAAAACTAGAATTTTTTTTGAAATTTTATGAACTATTTTGCTCTAATTCTTTGCTTGTCCTACTTATGCCCTCATGATTATCCCATTTTTAGCTTGATAACTTTTGATTCGTTTTATTGACGGGATTTAGCATGCATGGGGATGTCTTGACATAGTAGGTGGAAGATGATAATTGGACCAAGTAGGCTTGATCTTAACTTTTGGCAAGCCACAAAATGGTAAGGTAGAACCTTCTAATAGGCCATTTCATTCTTATTTGGTCTCATTTAGGTGAGTTATAGGTCTCCTTATGGTGTGTGCTACATCAAAACGCGCAAGTATGGTCTCTAATTTCACTTCCTTGAGCATTACTTTCATAATGAAATGTAAAATAGGCAACCAGAGATAAGAAATGACCCTAATACATGCATAAAAGCGTAAGGAACGAGGCTAGTTAGGGAACTAAATGTGCGTGTATATAAGTCACATCACATAACCATTATCGTCATTTGATTGTCAAATAAGATTGCAACTTTATAAGAATACAAATTCCCAAATGGACAACTAAAAGATTGCATCTTTTCGGTTGAAAGAACCACAACAATATTTCCCTAAAACCTCCAGAGTCCTATCCTCCCACCTGCACATGATAGGGGTTCAAAACTTTAGATGTATGCAGTCGTGCTATCGACGAGATTTCAATTATCACATGCTAACCCACATGAATTATTATATTCAGCTTTATTCAAATATAACTATAGGATACCCAAAGGTAAAATCAGCAAACTTCCTCACTATCATTCATCCAAAAACATCCATTTGCACCAAATGAAAAATGATAATGATCACCAGCATACAACATTATCCCTCAAATTGCAGGATAAGGGGGTCGGATATACGCAGTCTTCCCTTGTATTAGCAAAGAGACAGTTCCGAATGATCATCAACAAAAAGGGAAAAAAAATTGATCAATGATCACCCATCAACCCACTTACAAAAAAAATAAAAAAAATGAGTCGCTTCTGAAATGACTCAGTCAATTCAAATCGATGAATAAAATCATTAAAATTACCCATTTTGTAGAGTTAACAGAAAAGGCCAATTTCTTTACAAGTGATCGCAGGATTCTGTAGAAAGTAAAAGAAGTCATAGACAACATAATCACCTCAACACATTCAAATACGTCTTCTACTGTGAGCTATACAATTACTACTTCTTGAGCAACATAATCACCTTTACACATTCAAATCCAGTCAATTAGGGTTAGGAAATCTAAATAACTAAAACGAATTACCATTACTGACATAGCGCGATTCTACTTCGCTCATCAGGAATCGTATCATCATCATCATCAACACCACCTATCAAAATCACATTCCAAAAGCACTAAAATTAACATAAAGGAATACCCACTTCAAAAAAACTTATGGCCAATTGTACTAGTTTTCACTGTTTGTGTTTTATTTTTAGGCATAGAAGTCAGAATAAGGATATGCATGCTGTGGCTAAGCGTCTTTTACGGTGACGCTTTTTCTTTACAGCTGTAAAAAAATAAAAAAATAAAAATTAAAAAATCTAGCACGAGAAATACATCATGAACTTGATGCCCAACCAAAAAAAACAGTAAATAAAAATTTAATTGAACTCGGCTCTTTAAATCTTATGATGTTAGAATGAAGAGATGTTTGATTAATGATTTCTCTAGCAACGTTCTCATTAATCTATCAACAATCAACCAAAAATTACACCCAAATTAATTAAATCACACCAAAATTAAAAAAATTAAATTAAAACCTAAAGAATAAATAGCACATAAACCTTCAAACCAAGAGTCGAAATCCTAAACACAAACCCAAAAATAAAAGTAATGAAATGGATGACAATAGATACTTACAAAATAAAAGCGAGAGAGTTTTATGTATCGGTGATAAGGCGATGATGGCGGCGAGGTGATCGCTGATTGCGGTGATGATATGGGAAAGTAGATGGAGACATGGAGTTGAAATCTAACCCAAATTAGTGAACAACAGAGAAACAAAGTTAAGGGTGAAATCAATTTGCAGAGAGAGAAATGTGTGGAAAGAGAAGGACAAAGTGAGAAGAAAGGTGGGATGGAATGAGATCAATGGCGACATGAGAAGCTAAGGCAAAAGGTCAAGAGGATCAGAAGCAAAGGGAAAAAATAGGTTGGAATTGGATATAAAGAATGTGTGGGGTAGGAGCACAGAGCAGAAAAGATAAGGTTTGTTAGTGAGTTCAAAACGCATCGTTTTGAGGCAAAAACGAGCAAAGTGATGCTCTTCATTACTGTTCATTAGGAACAGTAAAATGTCTTATCCATATTTTTGTAAGGGGTATATATTTGGATAAAATTATGATGTAAGAATATAATAAAAATATATGATATTAAAATAATTAGGAATTAGATCTAAGTAAGACTTAATAAAATAACAAAATCATGAACTACGTCTTACAAGTAGATCAAGAAGTATATATTAGTATTTTAATGCAAGAACTAGGTCTAAGTAGGGCTATAAGAACAACTGATAAACATTGTCTAAGGGATTAGGATATTTCATTTTTTTTAGAATTATGTGACACCCGGATTTGAACTTCGAAATACCTATTTGATAATGTTTTATAACTTTGCTTTAAAATAATCAAGCTCATTAACCCGTACATTGTATGGACTTTCAAACTATACTTATTATATAAGAGACTGTTTATGTAATCTTAATTTTTCAAGTTTTAAAAATTTTTTAGCTGGGAGAAAAAGCGATAAAATGGTCAATATTAATGGAATCTCTTACTTATTATAATGATGAAATAGTTAATTAAATTTTTTATTTGAAAAGAGAGAAATATTTGTACCAATAAACATTACTCCGTATATGTAATTCATATGATGACATGATTTTAAATTATCACTAAGCTAATTCAATGTTGAGTATAAATAAAATGTTTTCTATCAAATTCATCTCGTGTATTTATTTATCTTTTATTTTCTTTGACATAGATATTTTAATCAGATGTAAACAACAAATGATTAGACATAGGATGTAAATTTGAAACCTTATAACTTTTTTTTTCATTATAATTATAACTAAATTAATTTCTTCGTTACAACGCACGAACTTTCAACCTAGTCACTAAGACCATCCTCAACAATGAGGAATGGACTGCGCGCGGTATGAGAAATGCTCCTTGATCAAGCTCCATCCATGAGTATGTATCCTCAAAAGGTTGAGGAAGACAACACTGCGCGAAAAGTCGCTAAATGAAACGAGTTGCTTGTTACACTGCAAATCAGTACTATTTCATTTTTTTAATATGTAAAAGTTGCCTTCTACTGCACAATCACTACTTTTTGATTTTTTTAATAAGATATAGGCACAATCTGCAAGGCTACTACGTTTATTGTCGTGAATGTCTTCCTTTTTATTAATTATTTTGTTATCAAATTTTGATTTTGCCTAATAATTTATATATAATAATTTTTTTTAAAAATAATAACTACACCATAATTCCTATCTTTTTTTTATCTACAAATAGGTAATAATATTGACATATATCAATCAACCATGAGGAATAGACTCTTTTAAAAACCGAGGAAGAGGAAAGTCGATAAAATTATCGAGTTGAAAACCCGTACAAATTACGAAAATAGATTTTAATGTAAAAAATGTGTGAGGAATAAGAGCATCCACATTGAAGATGATGAAAGTCGATAAAATTATCAATCAACCATAATTCCTATCTTTTTTTTATCTACAGATAAATGATGAAATAGAATGATGAGGAATAAGAGCATCCACATTGAAGATGATGAACCATCCTCTTAGCACTCTCTCTCATATAAGAAGATGTCCTCTTCAACGTGAGTATATCCTCTTAGCATCCTCTTTGAAGAGGAAGAGGAAAACTTCCTCTATTTATAGAGAATGTTCTTATCTTGGCCCTTGTGCCAAATAAGAGATAAAAATTATAGTGGGGTTTAGAGCACCCACATTGAAGAGGATGGTGCATACTCTTAGCACTCTCTCTCTTCTAAGAGGACATCCTCTTCAATGTTGGATTAATTTTGACATCCTCTTTGGAAGAGGAAGAGGAAGACTTCCTCTATTTTTAAAGGAAGTACAACTTTGGCCCAAGTGCCCATTCCCCTATAAAATTAGTGCATGTGGATTTAATGTTATATATCTTTTATTAAAAAATGTACTTTTGCTGTTCAGTTCAATACTTTGCCAGTTGATGAGGAATTCTTGTTTTTTCGCTTAATTAATATATGGCATAGTTTTGGAGGATACACAGCAATAATACTTCGTATTACACGTAGCTCCACATAGTAATTCAATGGAAAGGCTTTGCATGGTAACAATTTGCATGCATTAAAACGACAACCAGCTTTGGCATGGAGTGTTGATTTGTTGTGGAAAATCATGATGTCGTGTATAATTATGCACAATATGATCGTGGAAGACGAACGAGATGAATATTTAAAATTTAACGATCCGCACAAATTTGTTGAAGAACAACTTGGAAATTACGTTGAATCATCTAACAATGTTACAGAGTCATTTGTCGTTATCCCTGGCATATATGAGGAGCGAAATTTACACAATTTTATGGCTAGAAGGGAAGCTCTACATGACAGACAAATGCACACGTCTTTAAAGAACGATTTGGTTGAACATATATGGACTATGTTTCAAGGCTCAAATTAAGATTAAAATATTACTAATGACATTTAAATTTCTTGTATTTCATTTGATGTATCTTTTTTAATTTAATTTTAACAAATTTCATTTGATAATTTTTTTTTGTATGAACCTTATTAATTTGTGATTATAAAAAAAGTGAAACATATCAATTATTATTAAAAAAATAAGTAAAATATGAAAGATGAAGTAAAGAGGATCCTCTTTGATGTAGGAAAAAAAATAGAAAAAAAGTAGGAGGATGGAGATAGTGGAAAATGAGTTGGATGAAAGAGAGTGTGAGATGTCAAAAAAATAGTGGGTAAGAGAGAAAATAAGAGGAGTATATCCTCTTCAATGTGGATGCTCTTACTTTAAAGGTGAAAGAGGAGAGTAAGATATCATCCTCTGAAGATAGTGGAAAGTGAGGTAGATGAAAGAGGGTATGATGTGTCAAAAATATAGAATGAAATAGAGGAAATAAGAGGATCAAATCATCTTCTTCAATGTACATGCTCTAAGTGTAAATTATTGTTGGAGGTGTAAAATTGAAAAGTTGAGGAATAATGAGGTGGATGTGTAAGAAGTGATAAGAGACTGTGGAATGAGGAAGTCTATTGAGCATGCTTGTAGATGGTTAAAAAATTTAGGGATACATGTCAAATTTCACACGTATAAGGGTAACATAAAAACGGAAAAACTCAAAGTACACGGTGGAATATTCCAAGAATTTTTGTACAAAGAAGGTCGCGTATGGAACCCTCCACCAACCTTTCTCAAAAATCAACTCACCATCTCCCACTCCCCTCAACAACAAAAATCTCATACACTCAAACATCACTCATCATGTCAAAAGGTAACATTTCTTTCCAATTTTATTAATCTTTTCTAATTTAATCTATCAATTTCATTCATGGGCAAGTTCAATTCTTCATAAAACATGCATAAATCATAGAAACACTGCAACTTTTCATCTGGGTTACTCTCAAAATTCATTTTTTTTACCATTGTATAGATGGTTCGAATGAATTGGGTGATGAAACGACGTCGTCTCGTTATGAAGAAGCGATGAGTGCACTGTCCTCATTGATAACTACCCGCACGCGTGCTGAGAAGAGTAACAGTGGTGATCGTTTTGATCTGCTTTATGATTATGTTCAGGTCATACTTTTACTTTTAGACTATGCTTTCTTATTCGCCCCCACTAGCTTCAAATCTTGGTTCCGCCACTGTTAAATGTCGATGACTATGAAAGTTAATACTTGGGATATTCGCAGATATTGGAATTGGAAGAACCAATATCAAAGTTGAAGGTCATTCATGTCGCAGGTACCAAAGGAAAGGTATTTTCTTATATTCATCTTGTCTTTCATTTTAATTACAAGAATATTTGTTCCAATTAATGGCTTACTTATTGAAGCTGAGATTTCAAACTTGGTATCTCATTTATCTCTGACTTTTGCTTCTAATTCCGTCTTCTATGATCTAGTCAATGTGATATCCTTGTCAAATGCAGTTTTGTCATCTAAGATTCTTAATCCTGCATTATTCAGCTTTATACTCTAAGTATATATTGTCTCTATTGGCGGAGCCGGGATTTACAGTTACGGGGCAAACAAATAATGGCATAACGTAAACTTGAAAAACATTCGGAAATTTTCATTAAAACTTTCGAATTTTTTTTGGCCAGCGGGGGAGAGCGCCCCTGCTAGCCCCCCTATTATTTGACTTCCGTGGCTGAGTGATGTTTAATTTGACCATTATTTCTCCATTTATATGATGCGATGCAATGTAAAATTTGCCATATTAATTTTTTAACACAGTTATATGCATAATGTGATTTTGAGAAAAAAGTGTTTCAATTAGTGTATATCGTGAGGAAATATTGGTCAAAGTTGACTTTGATAGTTTGATTTATCACCACAGTCAAATGGTAATGATATAAATGGGATGAACGGAGTACATAATAAGACATTAAGACCTAGTTTAGGTCACTTTCTTATTTTGGAATCATTCCCGACGTATAAAAACATTGTTGGACTTTGGAGTGGGTTGTAGGGCTCAAAGTTCATTATCAATGAACTGGTCAGTGCATAGCTGAGTATGAATTGTTAACTTGAAGATTGAGATGTGAAGTTGTGTTAATGGGTTTTATGCACAGGGTTCAACTTGTGTTTTTGCAGAGTCTATATTACGTAACTGCGGCTTCAGTACTGGGCTATTTACATCCCCCCATCTCATTGATGTGCGGGAAAGATTTCGTCTAAACGGGTGAGAGCTATACTTATGTTAAGTCAAAAACCTTTGTTGTAGTGTTCATAGAGCTAGTCTTTGCTTTGTCTTAGCCTAGTGGGTAAGATAGAGGTATAGTGGACAATAGATCCAAGGTTCGAATTCCCCCACCCCCGATACCGTATTCCTCCTGCAATTCATTTGACAACAAAAAAAAATCTAAAATTTATTATTTAATGTCTTTCTATCATGTCTCTTTTTTGAGTTCTTATGTCTTAAGCTATATTTTGGAGAAAAAGATCAGTCCTTTTGCCTACTACACCTGGTTTTTAAGGTTCTGCTTGTGTTACGCCAAATGATTTATAGAAGAGCCATGTTCTTCTAGAGAAAAGAGGAAACTTGTAACTCTGTATTGGATAGTGATTTGCCATCTCCTTTTGCGCTCCTTTGCCTCTCTTACTGCTGGTCCAAATATTTAGGTTGTCTCATCTACTGCAGTACTATATATCATAACGGAGAAAATGGAGTCAACTAGAAAAATAACAAGTGATCAATGTCAGATCTGCTTATTGGTAATAATCTTTTAGGTGTATTTTTTCAGTTAAGGCCTTTTCTCTTTTGCAGTACCGATATCTGTGAAGAAAAGTTTTTGGCCTACTTCTGGTGGTGTTATGATACGCTGAAGGTATGATTTTACTTTCTTTTTATATAGTATCGTGTGTATTAGATATAGTCTTCGTCTTGGTCTTGTTCTTATTTCAAGTATGGCGAAGTCTATTTTTTTTTTTTTTGGTACCTAAACTTTTATGATGGTTTTCCTTTCTTTACTTGATGAAAACTCAAATTTTGCTCAAAGATGTTTAGTATATACCAACTATTACCTTTCATAGTCAACCGGCGGGCAGGAAGCACACCAGCAGCGTGCGTTTCAACATCAGGAAAAAAAAACTAGATTTTATCATTTCATAAATATGTGTCAGAGTTTCAGAGATGCCAAAGTATCAAAGGCATATGTATGCCCTGTGTTTCATGAGAATTATTTCGTCTCAAATCTGCAATAGATGTTGTAATTGTTGTTTTTTCCTTGATAAATGTTTTTGCTTGATTGCTCTTTGCAGGAGAAAGTCACTGATGATATACCTATGCCTACTTACTTTCGCTTCCTTGCTCTGCTTGCCTTCAAGATATTTTCTGCTGAGCAGGTTATTGATTAGCATTATCTCGTTATCTTTTCATTATTTTTTCAGCATCTCTCTTCTTTTAGTCTGCTGTTTTGGTATCATTCTTTCATTGACGGATAATCAAACATTGTAAAGCTATAGTTAAAGTTCCCGACAGGTTGATGTAGCTATAATGGAAGTCGGGTTGGGAGGAAAATATGATGCAACTAATGTGGTGCGTTCTACATCTCATCTAAGATTATGTAGTACTTTCGTGTGTGCTTTACATAATTGTACGTCTTCTCACTTTTCAGGTTAAAGCACCAGTTGTTTGTGGTATATCCTCTCTTGGGTATGATCATATGGAAATCCTCGGTTAGCGATCTCTCTTTATTGTTAAGTTATACGGAGTATTTCATGAAATTTAAATGTGAAGCTTACGTCGGCTTCTTGCATAAGTTTAATTGATTGGCATGTACTGAGGTTTTAGCCTAATTTCTTACGATTAAAAGCATTTCCTTGTTTTTGATTAGCATACCTGAAGTACTCTATTACTAGTTTATAACTATTCTTGATATGGCCCTCGTGCACTGCACGATATATATAGAAGTTTACTTTTTAGTTAACTACTTATAGATTTTAAATTGTCACCCCATTAATTTTTCACATGTCTCACTTTTGTATTTTGATTTGAGAAAATAATTTGAAACTGCAAAACTAATCAAAAATCCGTTGCAAACTTCCATCGCGCCAATTTGTCGCAAAAAATTCGTTTCACAACGTATTGTCCGTCCCAAACAAAATTTGCGACTAACGGCGACGGATAGCTCGTCAATAAACTGATCAAGTCAAAATCAATGAAAGTCATGTCAATAAGATCTTGCGACGAACACATTATATTGTCCGTCTCCAAGGTCAAGGTCCTTGCAGACTGCTACGGTCCGTCGAAGAGAGCCGTTAACTGAGCAGAATGCGTTGATTTTGTTCCTTCCATTTGCATTTATAAAGCCTCCATACAGGAAGCAAAACAATTCCAACGAACGTCGTTCAGATTCAAAGCGGGACTCAAGAACTAACAAAAGAAAGAACGCAGTTGAAAGACAAGAGCAGTCCAAAGTTTATGCAATTAATAACTTCAAAGTTTATACAAATAATAACTGCAATGTTTTCATTACCAAATTTAATGTTTAAACCAACTATGGAGTTCAAGCTCAGGCTCACTCAACGGCGCAATAGGCGATTGCCATCGTCCGAGAAATTGTCTCGGCGGTGAGAGTGAGGAGTGGGGCTGAGCGTGCATGCGTCGTCAAATGTCCACCAAAGCTCCTTTGTCAGCCTAACCTTCAACGCTTGTGCCTCGCTCTTGTCAATTTCCTGCTAGGTTTGGAGTTGACTTATTTGCTCCTCGAGCTGCACATTTTTGGTTGCATGCTAAGCAACTATGGTAGGAGTGTAGGACGACTGACCATGCCGAGTTGTACTGCTAGGGGGCTGAATAGCTCGGGCCATTCTGCTGAGACCAACAACTCAGTGTTCTCTATTGAAGACCCCTGTTCGTTTTCCCTAAATATGCGAATTAAAAAACAGAGGGAGTATTTTTGTTTTTGCCACGAAGCTTATGATATTATTTTATAAGTTTTCTCAAATTATTTTATGAAAACATTTTATTTCTTCATTTATATACGTATTCTTTTAGGGGTTTACAAATAAGAGAAAGGGAATCACATCCGCCTTCAACTCAACAACCTAAATAACCACCACGCAGGCAGGGGAGGGAAAGAGCGCGCTGGCAAGTGAAGGGCAGGGGAGATACTGTTGGTGGTGGTGGCTGTGGATGTTGATGGGTTTTCATGGAAGGGTTGGTGTTCTTATGGTGGTGGTTGGGTTCTCATGGTGTTATCATTCTCTATTGTATTCTAAATCAAACAAGCCTTTTAATCAACGGAAATTCAATTCCTTTCCCCCTATTTCCCTTTCTTATCCCCTTTCCATGGTGGAAACCAGACGCTCCCTTAGGGTGTGTTTGGATTGAGGGATTTGGAGGGAAAGGAAAGGGAGGGAGAGTAAGGGATTTAGAATCCTTTGTTTGGATAGCAAATAAGGGGAGAGGGAAATGGAGGGGGAAGGAGTAATTTTCCATCCTCCAAGCAAATCAAAATCTCTCCACAATAGGATAGATTTGGAAGGAAATTGTATCCAAACACCTACACCCTATTCCCCCTCCCTTTCCCTTCCCTCCTTCTCCCTCCCCTCCCTTTCCCTCCATTTTTGTTATCCCAACACACCCAGTATAATCTAATTCAAGCTGACTTTTCTTTGGTTGCAAAAGGCTGCCTGCATTATGCTCCATAGATGATACCATGTCGATTTGTAGCTTCTTTGCATGATACGTTGATGTCATTGCGTATAATCTATTTTATTATGTTGTCCAATGAGTTCCTTTATTGTATTTGCTTAGGAAACACTCTTGGTCAAATTGCTGATGAAAAATCTGGGATTCTTAAGGTGTACTTATAATTACTTTTTCTTGTAATAATACATATTTCTTAGGATAAACATGTTAATTTCAATCAGGCTTTTTACTTGTTATTCTGCATAATTGTTTCAGGAAGGTATTCCTGCATTTACTGTCCCACAGCCTGAGGAAGCTATGTGTGTACTCAAACAGAATGGCTCTAAATTGAACGTGAGTTCCCCTAGATGTATAGGATTCTTTAAGGCTACTTTTATATTATTATTTTGCTTTTCCGAATCTTTTAAATTCTGATAGAAGTGCACATACTGTCGATGTTTTTAATTTGTCAAAATGCTAGTGGTTGAGAATTGGGATTGTTCAGCACATAATGCAAACTTTAGTAACCATGTTATGTACAATGAATGGGAACTTCAGTGTATAGTTATATCTCATTCTTCATTCTAGTGCAACAAGTATAAGAGGATTTTGCCTTTTGGTATCTATTACTACCTGCTTTGGTTTTATTCTTTCCCGCCAAAAGCTCTAAATCGAATTATTATTTTCTAATGGAGCCAAAGATTCGCTATGCTTGGATTTCAAAATGATGGAATAAAGCCTCCCTAAACTATGTGCACTTATTAGACTGTGAAGTATTGTCGTAGATGCAAATCATGATGCAATTTTCATTATCATTCAAAAAACTGTGTTGGAGGGTTACGTCTACCTAGCCTGCTTATATCTGATCCCCTCCCTTCTCTTACCCCACCATAGCCAAGAGGTTGTCTCTCCCTCTCCCTCTCTCTTATTCGTTTCAAAAAAGATAGTCCGTTATGATCATCAATTGACCAGAAAAAAGATATGCAGGTAAATCTTCAGTTAGCATCACCATTGGATCCTCACTTGCTAAATGGTTCGCGACTCGGTCTCGATGGAGAACATCAGTTAGTAAATGCAGGTCTTGCTGTGGCATTGTGCTCTTCATGGCTTCAGAGGACTGGACATGTTGATATTCCTTATCATGTAAGCGTGGTACATGTCATTGAATAGTTGGTTCAATATCCATATCTGTTCTTACCTTGTATGTTTAATTAGTCTTTTCTCATGTCTTGCTAGAGTTCATTGACCGAACAGTTCATTAAAGGGCTTACATCCGCTAGTTTTCAAGGGCGGGCTCAAATTGTTGCCGATCAATATATTGTTGCCGAAGGTTCTGAAAATCTGGTGTTTTATCTGGATGGAGCCCACAGTCCTGAAAGTATGGAAGTGTGTGCAAAATGGTTTTCCCAAGCAATAAAAGAGGATGAGGAACAAGTGGCTTCAATCGACAATGGAGTTTCTTCAAGTCTGTGTCTGGAATCAGCAAGTGGTTTTCACCATTCAACTCAGGTATCTGACAATGTTGGCGGTGTGTGATTCGCAATGTTGTCAGTCAGAAATCATTATTGAGTACTTAACTTAGAAGGGTATTTCATGGGTATTCTTTGTTTATAGGTCATGATGTAATAAAGCAAAAATGGTCATTACATTGGCTGCACTTCTTCTGACTATAGAGCAGCAGCCATTCGATGCATTTATTGACAATTTGACACAATATTTATTATGGGTCATTCTGAAATAACCTCTAGGTTTTCTTAACACGGAAGTAAGCTGCTTGCCTGCGCCTCCATTACCCATCCATTTTTAGGAGCCTTTAGGCACTGAGATAATGTTGTTGTTTAGACTTTGGCTCATATGATGAGATTGCTGGAGCTAGTATATCATACTATGTCCATCCATGTTATTGAAGTATTTTGCTTAGCAAGTACTATCATATCTTTCTTGTCAGGTCATGACACTTATGTTTAGCAATGCTCAAATTTATACATCTTAAAGAAACGTTATTCATTATGTCATACTTATGCTTGCAAGATATTCCAGCAAATGAAACCCCTAAATCATTGGACTAATTAGCTATCAATGGGTGTGCAGATATTGCTCTTCAATTGTATGTCGGTTAGGGATCCACAGTTGCTTCTGCCACGGTTAATGCAAACATGTGCAAGCTACGGTAAGTTGCTACATGGGTTGCCTGTGTATATAGTTACTTACATATTATCCAATATCCAGGTATTCAGGTTTACAATTTTGGTCAGACCTGATAGTGGAAACTGTTCATCGTTTCTACTTTTCTTCCGATTGAATCTAGGACTTAAATACTAGAAAATGCGTGCTTTTTTCTTTTTGTATTCCAGTGTCTTACGAGATTTTGTTTGATGATCAGGAGTGCACTTTCAGCAGGCACTTTTTGTTCCTAATGTATCTGTATATAACAAGGTCAGCAGTAAAGCACCCGAACAACTGGATAACCAGGTTGATGTATCATGGCAATTGACACTGCAGAGAGTCTGGGAAGGTCTTGTCAAAGGTGAAAAAGGTATGATCATGACTAGAGTTGTCTATTTCTCGTTCCTTTGGACATCGAGGCAATATTTTCTTCATAACTGCTGAGTAGGGATGGCGATGAGCCCGATGTTGACAAGATTGTGTCAGGGGCAAAATTCAGATTTGTGAGCGCTAACCTAGATGTAGATCCGACATGATCTGCAGTTTCTAAAATTCTCAGATCTACATCTGTTAGTATCGTGCTCAATGGATCCTTAGAAATTTGTCTAGTTTAGCTGTTCTAGATCTAAATATGAGATCTGGATGATGAGATCCAAATGCATATCCTTCCCATCAACATCTGATCTTCAAACTGAAGAATTTTTTTAAAATGATAGGTGCACGTGCCAAGGGTGCAGAGATCAGTTCTGAAGAAACTAAAGACGAAATGGAAAAGGGTATAATAACTGGCACAAACAGCATGGTTTTCCCTACCTTACCCTTAGCTATCAAATGGCTGAGAGACAATGTCCAACAAAATCAGTCTGTTAGGGTTCAGGTAAATCATATTGTACACAGTTCATACCTTCTTCAGCTTTAACGATTTGCCCCATTGTCTGACAACAAACATTTCAATTTGCAAAGCAAGAGAAATAAGTTGAACTTCTGCGGTGTGCTTTCTGATTGTTAGAGCCTGACATCAAGTTTTGATTGAATTTTTTAGGTTCTGGTGACAGGTTCCCTGCATTTGATTGGTGATGTTTTAAGATTAATAAGGAAATAGTACACGTCTTAACAATCCTTTCATATTGCAATGACCGAGAAATTGTAATGAGTCTCGAGGGTTTGATATATTGATGTTACAATTTTGAGCAGTCATACATGAGCAGCTGAACAAACTGCGCAGAAAGAGCTAACCACTGGATGTCTCCAAATAGCTTGTTATACCATAGTGATTGGTTTCAAGGAAAGCGAGCCCACAACTTGGATTCGTAGTAATGTTTTTCGTTGAGAAATTTGTGTTTCTTGGTCCAACTGTATTCAAACAGGCCAACGAGAACAAAAAGAAAGCAAGATTTCTGGTAGGAATAATTTGTTGTACTACTCGTCTATTCTGATTTGTCCATTCAGATGCGCTGAATTTCTTAGATTATAGCTGAAGACTATTAATTTCAAAAGGTCAAAACAAAAAGATTGATGTGAGAACAAACATGCCACATTGTTGTCGAGCTACTGATATCTTACAACATAGTTGCTCTTTTCCGGCATGACGCTCAACACGAGAGGTTGTTGCCCTCTCTCAACGTAGTAGAAGCCAAACAAAGACACCTTAAATGTGGATTCCAAGCCTTTGCAAATCAAGATCAAGGATTTCATCCGCTTGACCTCACTATTCTTGATGTTTACAACAGTAATATATATAAAAAAGGTTTTTAACGTGGTACCCTGTATTTTTTTGAATACTACGCGGTATCCCTGCGTTAAAATACCCAAACTACTAAAAATTATGTCTTTAAGCAGTTAAATTTTGTAATGAAAATATGTTTACGATTGAGTAAGCCAGGTTTATGTTAATGGCATGACAAATAATTGTCGAAAAATCAATCAAAAATGTATTAACTAAACATTTAAAAGAGTCGAGTTAGAGAAGTTTGGGTATTTAAGATGTTTTCATTAAGTTTAGGGGTACCCCTGATATTTTTGAAAAGTGAGAGGTACCACGTAGAATTCGAAGAAGTACAAGGGCACCACGTAGAAAAACCCAAAAAAAAAAAAACAATGGAACTTAGAACGGGAGGGTAAAGCTATTTAAACCAACACTAGTTTTGGGGGATGATGGTGCATATCACCCCTCCAGTAGTTACAATGGTTATAACTTATAAGTATGATTTACTGATAACAAAAGATTTCTTTCCTGACACCATTACTCATGAATGAAGCCAACATGAACATGTGAGAGACCGAAAACAGATTAAGGAGAACCTTTACTCAAGTGAGAACTAGCAATGGCTAGAGAAAGGTTTGGATTGTAAACGACGACTTACTGGAGACATTCTCACTAGGCGACCTTAAAGACGGACACGTGAGACTGAAAAGTTAGGAGCGCTTCAAGTTAAGGTGGCAATTGCAGGATTGGCTGAACATTGGCAGAGCCTAACCTGAACTTTGTATAACCCAATTGCCAAGGAAGACCATACCTATACATGCAGTACCAGCATTTGAAGATTTTTGGTCAGTATTGTTTCTTTAGCGTCCTGCCTATGTAGTATGAACTGGTCTCCTGCACTAAATTGCAGATGAATATATGATGTATCTCCAACTTATGCCGGACGTTTCAAAGCAAGCAATCTCAGCAGTGATTAAATGTTATACTGTAAATTTCTTGATCATATAAATTATGCAGCAAATTTTTCCTCAAAAGATACAGGTCCAGAAGGTACAACAGAAGAAAGACTTCACAAACAAGTTCAGTATAATTTCTTCCCACTTGACATTAATCAAATACTTTTAACTGTGTGTGTATACATGTAACTTTACCATGGCGACTGGGACAAAAATATCACCTACATGGCCGTCTAGACCAGAAAAAAAAGTCTCATGAATGTAATGTTGCAGCCGTCTGAGAGATTTAATTTGTTAGGGAAGACTACATGCTTTAAGAGATTTTAGTATAATTGAAGTTACTGCGCTGGAGGATTACTTGATAAAAGCTTCTTCAGTGCCTCATATGTCATAAAAACTATGCTTACACTGGGCACTACCTTGTAATATTCAGGGAGTATCCCTCTGTACAATCCTCTGAAGCCTTCGCTTCGAATAATATGCCCTAATGTACTCAAAATACCTGAGTTGTATACCCGGGCTCGCCCACCCGCTCCTTCTAATTGCATCCGCCGTCTCACCAGATCAATGGGGAATATAACTGCATTTGGCAACAACATGAAACAAATGAAGAGATTATTTTTTTCTTCAGCAGCCAGAATACACCGACATGCATACCTAACAGAGATAACCATTACGTGCTATACTGATAAAGTCTATGGGTGTGTTTTGGTAGGGGATTCGAAGGAAAAGGGAGGAAGCTGATTCGTTTGTTTGGTTAGCAAAATGGAGGTGGAGGGATTAGGATTTAGGATCGGAGAAAAATTGAATATCTCCATTCCCTCATGGTAAATTAAAACCTTTCCAACAAAGGAGAGATTTGGAGCAAAAACTGTACCCTTCCCTTCCTCCTATTCCCTCCCCCTCCGTTTCCCTCCTAGTTTGGATATAAGAAGGGGAGCGAAAGGAGGGGAAGGGGAGAGGAAAGGAGGGAAGAGAAAGGAGTGAATGAGTTTTCTCTCTAAATCTTTCATTTATTGGGAATGGAAGGTTTGATATTCCCACCTATCTAATCTGACTCGGCTTCAACTCACGGCTTCAATGCCTTCAAGTGTCTGACACGACACGGTTTTGCAGCGTTGGAAGTTTTCAACATTTGGTCGAAAATGAAGTGTTTAGTGTCGTGTTGAACGCGTGAAGCGCGGCTTGCGACCAAAGTGAAGTGTCGTAAGTAACATCGTTCCCACCCTGTCATAAACAAATAATGAAAATTATCTCCCTCCATTCACCTCCCCTCCCTTTCCTTTCAAATTCCTCTATCCCAAACAGGCAAATACTGTAGCAAATATACTACAGTTCAGGAGTTCAGGGGCAAAAAAAAAAAAAAAAACGAAAAAAAAACGAAAAAAACGAAACTAGAAGGTAATGCCTGGTTAAAGGTATTTACTGAAAAGATCATGTAGCGCCACAATTCAAAACAAGTACTTCGCTTACAGGCACATACATAATACTCCAGATTTAAGATAAAAAAACAAAGAACTTAAAATAATTAAGCCATAAGTTTCTTGCATATTTCGTATAGTTTAGGTCGCTCACCTGTGGATGATGCAATGCCGGAAACACTTCCATAGGCAAGACTAACTAGAGCCGTGGAATCATGCGGCCTGAGATCAACACAACAAATTCAAGAAAATATCTAAGAAAACAACAATTTAGCAGAACATATTGAGTTAATAAACACCTTTCCGCTTGCCATTGGGATCTCAAGGTTTCATAAACTGAAAAGCTGATTGCTATATTTGGCCCTACACTCTGTCATTATAAAATGAAGACAGTAACTTGACACAGTACTGAAACAAATTTCAAATTAGAACATAGTTGAAAGGAAAAAGAATATCATACCAGAAGGGTTGCTCTAAGTCCTTTATAGAGACCGAACACGCCTTCTTCTTTGCAAATGGTGCGGAGCGCGTGCCATATACCATTGTAATAAATCACATTTGTCTGCAGAAATTTCAGTTTAACTTGCGGAATTGATAATAGAATATCTAGTTGATCTTTTTAAAAAAAACTAGTACACCAAGTTCATATTATACATCTTACAACTAACTCTCAATCTGCCTACCATCTTTGGTCAAAATCTCTAAAGAATTTCCATAATACACTGGTAGGACAGGAATAAATATATGCACCGAAACATGGTTCCACGCCTCCACCCCACATTCTCGTGAGTATAAAAGGGAACTAAAGGCTTAGTTTCTATTTATTTACAACACTACTATCCTCACAAACGCAATCCGCATAATACATATAAAAGCAAGACATGAAGCCACCAATGTATGATACAAGAACAATCAAACTTATTGAGAGTCCTGTAAAAGCATAAGAAACAAGACAGGAACAAAATTTAATGGAGAAGAAACTTACTTGAGCAGCAAGGCGTGTCCTTACCAAATCAAGAGGATAAGTAGTTGCGGCAGCTGTTACACCAGCTAAAAAACCACCCGTTAATCGCACAAAAAGGTGGGCGGTTAAATTTTCACTAGTGTTCTCTAATCCTGGAAATGACTGCAGAATCTGCACTAAGTTTTCAAAAAGGAAGTCATACAAAAGTGGAACCAGCAGAAGTGCAGTTGGAACGTGACACAAACAGTCTAAACAAGTTTAAAGAGCATTAATGACTATTGTAAGCTTATGGAATAGAAATACCAACATTCTTGTAGCGCTCGTACGAGTGGAAACTAACAGAAGAATACGGAAGGCGATGAGCAATTGTAACCAAGTTTCCTTTCCAAAATGCTTTTACTCCTTCCTCACGCATAATCCGTGAAGCCTCATTCCATATGCAAGCTTTACTCAAAGTTGCAGCATTTGAATGCATGCCTTGTATCTAAAAGAACCAAATATGAAAGACCTTCAACAGGTGACCTTGCAGCATTCAGGTACATTTTTCGAAGAAACATTAAAGTTAAGAACCATCACACTTAAATTATTTGAGCAAGATGAGCTAGAAAATCAAGTTACAAGGGAAAAATATCCATGTCACGCATCTTATAAAGCTCAATGGAGACATTAACCTACTCACCCTCACGGAACAAAATCATATTTAAATTACTGAAGGAAAAAGTAACATTGATATAGCATGAAATCGAGATTGCCAGATTACTACAACCATCGTTGATAAGCGAACACAATTTAATCAAGGTTATTGCTTCCAATTTAATGGCCTGGAAAAGGTTTCATGGAAAAAGATTGACACAAATTTGGAGATACAATGAAGCAGTCCAGCTACTAGTTACAAAAACGGACTCGTTCATGTTACTCAATTAGCCCTTTTTCAAAATTCCCTTGCTGAAATTGAAGGAGTAGATGACATAATGAGCAAAATGATAGATACAGACATACAGTTGTTCTAAATTAGCATCCCAAGTGAAGTTTTCTAATAAAAGATGAAGAGTTGGAAAATTCTACAGCCATACTGCTGAGTGCTGATAGATAAAACTCCATCGGAAGTCGAAAAATAATCCAAATGGTGGAATTTAAAGCAATAATCCTACAGCCATACTGGTGATAGATAAAACTCCCAAAATGACTGTGAAAACACAGAGTAGTAGAAAATAGGAGCATCTTAGAATGTGCGGTCCTTTTATTGGTTTCAAAATCGTAGTAGACTATTACTTAAGACAGCAAGTGAGTTGTTATGAGCCCTTACCTTAATACACGTTATCAGTAAATAGAAACCAAGCATTTAATTGTAAGGGTAATAATGATATATATACCCGTACCGTACTGTAGTAGAGTATGAGTGTACTGTAGTGGTGAGTAATACGAGAGGCGGTTCTAGGATTTGATGGAAGGGGATGCGTAAAATTTTTTAACAATGAAAATATCGAGTTATATGAAAAATAATATTGTTTAGTTATGCGTTACTTTACTAAAAAATAGTCTTAATAACCACTAGACCCACATAACTTATGTGTTACTTTACTGAAAAATACTGTAATTATTTTTCGGAAAAGGGGTGCAGATGAACCCCTGCACCCCGTCAAAAACGCCACCGAGTAATACGACAAAATTGTGAGTTTGAAAAATAAGTAGACGTGTAGTAGAGAATGAGTGTTGACCTGAAAGAGGATGGTGAGACGGGCAAGAGGAGCGGTACAAGTTTTACCAACGGCACCAGCTATTCCGCCTGAGAGAAGCTGCGACATTGTTCCAATATGAGCTTGCTGTTGCTGTTGCTGTTGCTGCTGTTGTTGTTGTTGTTGAGGCTTCTCCACCTTTACGTAATTATGCGTACACCTGTCTCTCTGTCCTACCCTCGCATCCGTCTGCATTTTATTAACTACTCCTGTACCTACAGAGTATGCTCAATTTCTTAATCCTTTTATTAATCAATGCTCTGGCATTCGGGGAATATAACCCCAGGAATTGGGGATTTTTACAGAGTAAATTCAATGAACAAGGGAAGCGAGACTGTGTTGTTCCGCGTAAGTTACAGAGTAAATTCAATGAACAATGAACAAGTTATAGAATAGTATGTACTTGTAGATACGGCGGGACACAATTTGGAAGTTGGAATTTGGAAATTTGGATGTCAATTGTCGACTCCTCACTTTTGCGTTTAAAACGTGTTCCAAAACCACCTGCAATACTCATAAGTCATAATACCAATATCTTATTTTCTTAATCACTGGCCTAACTCAATTATTGGCCGGAATTACCTCATAACTCATAACCTCGTCAATTGGGTCGGGTTTGGATCGTCGGATTAATTTTCGGTTTGCTGACTTTAAGCCGGGTTCGGGTCGGCACGAGTTATTTCGATTCATCATTATTCGGGTCAACTATTATCAAGTTATTCATGGATAATAATCACGGTGGAACAGCAAATATTCAGGTCGGGGTATAGGGATTCGGAAAACTTTGGGTTCAGATAAACTTTGGGTCTTGAGTTGGAGTGTCGGATCGAGTAAAGGCCGGGTTATTTAAGTGGGGACAATATTGCCAAGTCTACTCATAAGAGACTGCTCCTCCACCCTCCAGGTTCAAGTTTTGGCTAACACCGATGACACTTTTTTTTAACACAAAGACTTTTGTGCAACGGTCTCTCAATAAGTTAACTATTTTCTCGTACCGTTATTATTCTTACTGTATATCCGACTCTTTATTTTGTACATACTTTCTTAATAATCGTACCTATTTTTATCATAGTTTGTAACTATTTTAATTAGTACACCATTATGTATAATACATACCTATTATATACTCCCTCTGTCCGGTCATTTGTTAGTCTATTCTATTTGGGGTGTTTTTAACTCAATTATTTGTCTTTCTATTATAAGAATACCTTTGACGGCCAATTGAATCCTCCACACTCAATTTAGTTCACTTGTCATCTAATATATTGGCCACATGAGAGTTGGCAATGGGTCGTGCTGGGCTGCCCACGTGCCGACCCATCGTGCTTTCCTCTAAAATTGCCCCGACCAAGGCACGGATATTGGGCTGGTCGTGTTGTGTCGTGTATGGCCCACTCACCCCAACCCCTGCCGCGGCCCGCTCTTGGCACGCCCAGTTTCGTGCCCGGGTCGTGCCTAGCCCATGGGCTGTTCGTGTCTGGCATGTGGGCCGGCCCATGTGCCTTAAGTTTATTTTTTGTTTCTATTTTTTTTTTTTTTGAAAATTGTTTTATAATTGCTATATTTTAGTACTTTCCGTTTAATAAATGATAATTTACTATATAATTGCTATATTTTTAGTACGTTTTGTTTTATAATTACTATATTTTTAATACGTTTTGTTTTATAATTGCTATATTTTTAGTACTTCCGTGCCAATTCCCGGGTCGTGTCGTGCCAAACCCGTCGTGCCTGGTTTGTGTCGGACCCACTCGTGTCCGGGCCGTGTCGTGCCTGGGCACGAAGATTTGAGGAAAATCGCGGCGGAGCCCGCTTCAAGCACGATCGTGTCGGGTCCGTGACGCCTCGAAGAACTTGTCGTGTCGTGTCGTGTCGTGCCTTCCCTGGAGTCGTGTCGTGTCGTGCCGTGCCGCCCGTCATCCCACGACCCGAATTGCCAACTTTAGCCACATCCTTTTCCTTTGGTCTTTTTGCCAAAATTAAAGGCAAACAAATGATCGGGATAGATAACTTCTTGTACAGTTTTTAATTTAAATTGTAATGCATTTATCAATAAATTTATTGAGAAAAATAAAATCAATTTATTGAAAAACTGCCTCTCGGGAGACTTAGTGCATCTCCACATTGAAGAGGATTGACCATCCTCTTAGATGAGAAAGGGTGCTAAAAGAATGTCATCTTCAATGTGGAACCAATATTGAACATCCTCTTTGAAAGAGGAAGAGGAAGACTTCCTCTATTTTTAGAGGAAGTACAACCGAGACTCTTGTGCCAAAACTCCAATAAAAATATTGTATATGAATATTATTTTATTTGATTTTCAATAGAAAAAATAATTAAAATATGAAAGTGGAAGTAATGAGGATCTTCTTTGATGTAGGAAAAAAAGTAGAAGAAGAGAAGGAGGAGGATGAAGATAGTGGAAAATGAGTTGGATGGAAGAGAGGGTGATGTGTCAAAAAAATAGAAGGAGTAGGAAGAAATAAGAGGATGATAATATACTATTCAATGTACATGCTCTTATAATCGTTTCATTAAGATAAAGGTAACTTTGAATATTATTCCATAGGTTTCGTATTTCAATACTCTTACATAACAGTTGATCATGCTTGTGACGGTCACAAATTGTGACAGCATAAATGTTACCACTTTAAAATAAAATGTAACCACCAATTTTCACATTTTCTCATTAAAATGGTCATATTTTGGGTCTGTCACAAATTGTGACGTGTTCACACACGTCACAAATGAGAAATGCCACTTATATAATTAGTGACCGACTAGGATCTTGACTTCAATGGCGCACAATTGATGAAATGGATCACTAAGTGCGTGACTTAGTTGTGGAACTCCATTGGATGATGTTATTTTTTCCCTCTAATTAGAGTATTATGCTGGGACATTTGAATACTCATGAATGACTAGTATGTACGATGGTTGATGGCTATGTTTCATATGTCATAGGTATGGTGATACTAAGCCGGGTAAATGGGTTTGTGTTGGGCAACACACGTTAGACAAACCAGCCTAAAAAGACTTTACTAAGGATTCGCTTAGTGTCAGTAAGGTTCTTTGTAAGTTGTTGACTTGTTTTGGTCTTCATACCTGTGTCTTTGATTATTTTGTACGTGTAAAGTTTATAGTTTGATATCATTTCTAATTTGCCTGATCATTGGGTGTGCATGAAGCATGTGATTAAATAAGAAGAGATTTGCTCCTATTTGAGAAAAACGATTGGGATATATGAGTTTGACACTTTTCCTACCTCATTATCGATTTGAGGCAATACTCAATAGTAGCAAAAAGACTTATTATGATTCTGAAGGACATGTACAAGTAGGAGATTGAAGGAGTTATGTGCACTTTAAGTCTATGTAGTCGATACGTCTTCTAAGAGGCTGATGTCGATTTTACACTTAAATTATATGTGTTTGGTAGTCTTAAGTGAGCCCATTTAATCACACACATAATGTACAAGAGTCACAAATATGAGTCAGACTCATATTAATGATGACCAAGCCTAACATGGATTTGGCCCTGCGGAGTGATTAGAGTAATGGTTGTTAGCATAATACACTCTCACATACAAAACTGAAAATACACATCAATTCGTAAAACTGGAAAAGGAGTTTTCCCAAGAGAGAGTATTTGTGAAATTGTCTCAGAACTCTTGTATACTAGCATACTAATCACAGTTTCTGTTCGTATAGTCGTATAGATAGCTGTGGAGGTATGAAATGCTAGATTATTCATTGAGGTTATTGGATTTCTACAAGCAAATACATACTTATAATTATGCTAATTCCGCTGCGCAAGAGGGTGCCGTTTTCATTTATTTAATATTAATACTTGCAATTAATCCTGACTCATGGGATATGCGAAACCTTACATTAACCCCAATCCCAAACAGGTCCTCTTTCCTAACCCATATTTACCTCAAACTGAACTAATCAAGATGACCCCATTTTCAAACTATATAAGTGAAGTGACCCAACAACCATTCCTAATGAGCTCAAATCCATTAATCTAACCGTACATCCATGACTGAAATTCTACAAATTCTAGATTTACAAAGCCAGAGTTTCTTCTTTTCACACACTACATATACCGACCCCATTTCGTGCAACCTGGACTTCGTCATACCTTGTACATTCCAAGGTTTTTCCGGAAAAAAAGGAGAATTTGTGTAGGAAAACACACTTGAGAGAACCATGTGATGTTACTGTCTAGCCAGCCAGAATGGAATAAGTTGGCCTTGGGGAGACCATGATAATCCGCTCGTGTTTTGCTGATGACTAGCCATTATTGCAGGAGAATGGTTTAACTCTCCGGTACTCATCTGATTTCCGGGCATCAAATGGGAACAAGCCAGGCCGAATTGTTCCTTGTTTTGCTCTGCTCTTGCGATTTCCTCAATCCTAGTGCGCTTACACTGACTCTCGCGCTCTCTACGATGGTTCATTGCCTCCAAGTCCCTCTCCGACAGATGGGGATGCACCATGTTATGGTTATCGGATGACAAGTTGATGAATTTTGAGGTGTCGCTTGATTTGGAGCATTGAGTTTTTCTCTCAAGTGCGTGCATTTCTTCCACCATTGGCTTCCAAAGCCGAACTCTGGCATTGGTGAACCAGTTTGATACCTGATTAATTGAAACAGAGGCGTCTTAAAACAAATGGAGGCCCGGTGCGAAAAACAAAAAATGAGGCCCTAATTATGAATGCACAGTATATTAATATTCGAGGTTTCTATTAAATATCATCAATAAAGCTTGTAAATCGGAAGACCAAAATCGGAGGCCCGGTTCCCACGCCCGTGGTTGCCCGGGGTCTTAGACACCACTGAATTGAAAGAAAAGATTCAATAGGCATCTGAAGAATTTTCATTTAATGTTCATGTTGTTTCTATATTGAATCGCTAACCTAACCTATCACATACAGAATAACTCGGTAACGACCCGTCAACGACTCCAAAACCAATTGCCCAATCCATCTTGACCCAAAGTGCATAATACACCCAAAATGACCCGATTCATGAAAAATGGGTCATGAACAATTGAACAAACCCATGTTTGAATATCTTAATGCAGAAAGTCCGTCATGAAACGGTTAGCACTAAGAATCTAAGATGATGTAAAACCATTTGATGGACATGTTCAAGTAGCATATACAGTTATAAAGAGGCATTGTGCAGCATAACAATAAGCTAACCTGACTTCTTGAGAGACCGGTTTTCTGAGCTAGCATTTGCTTGTCCGAATCACTAGGATAACTGAAATCAGAGGGCAAGACAAAAAATGTCAACGCCTTGACCCCAAAAACATTTATTATGAAGTTTAGCTATTAATAATTCTAATTAATTTAAGAAAATCCTTACGGATGTAGAAAATGATCAAAGAGCCAAGTCCTTAGAACAGCGACTGCTTTATCCGGAAAGCCTCGTTGGGAACGCCAAACAGGATGCTGGAGAAGGTTTGAGCCTGAACCTGGGCCATGACCCTGCCTGTTATCATACGGGGTGTTATCATCGGGACAGGATCCCAAGTCACGCTCTCTTCTAGAGTCGACCCCACCAGAGCACTTGCTTGTGACGTGTATTTGTTCTATTATGGCATTTTTCAAGCAGTGAAAGTGCCTGAACATGGCTCGGACAGCAAAGCTTATGAATGGAGCAGCATTTGCAAGGCCAGCGACGGATTCAAATGAACTCACAGCTGATTGCATTTGCTGGCAGTAAAGTTTATACTTCTTATAAACCTAGCATTGCACAGATGAGTGGGCAGGAAACATTTGAGATTATCAAATTAGATAGACAAGTTTCATTAGGAGAAATGTTTCGTATAGTTCAACTGCAAAGAACACACTAGCCCAGCACCTCTAGATCACCAGTAGATGGCGGAGTGTGGGGCTTGGTTGTAACTTTTAAGCAACCTAATCCCTCTTTAAATGAAAATTGAGTTGAGTATTACATTAAATACAACCTATACTTCTATACAAGTAAGAAACAAGCTTAGTGAATCATTTGTATCCCCGACTTTTAACAGTCGTCAAATAAAACGTAATAGAACAACTCAGTTGCATCCAATATTATTAGTTTCCTTCGGAAAAAATGTGACAAACAAAATAAATTCATGTAGCGTACAGAACCCAATTTTACATAAAACGTGAGTGTAGATTAGATAGTTGGGACTTGGTTTGCATTGATGTTAACATCACTCATCAAGTGTTTCGGTACACAGAAAACAGTTTTAGGTGTATTTCTTTGTTGTTGAAGTACAGGCAGTAACAGGCATAGAGGATGAACATTTGTAATAACGTTTTTCTAGCAACAAGCCCGTCTAGCTCAGTTGGTAGAGCGCAAGGCTCTTAACCTTGTGGTCGTGGGTTCGAGCCCCACGGTGGGCGACATTTTTCCTAACAGAATTTGATTGTTTTGGGGTAAATTACATGCCTCTTATTTAGGTTAGTTCTTTTATATTTATACAGAAACAAATTATTTTGCCTTCATCATTTACGTAGTACATTTATTGTAATTAATTTAAGTTAAACATTTATTGTCACACAAATTTCTTCAGTAGCAACTAAAGAATACCACAATTATTATACTATAAATAGTTGTAATTCGTCTAAGAAATTTTGGTACTAGTATAATTGTAATATTCCGTGTACAAGACTTTATGCACCTATAGAATAACTTTATGCACCTCAAGTTTGGCCTTTGGACAATAGGAATAACTTGAGACTTCTGCATAACCCTAATTAATAACTTTGCTAATCATAGCTGCTGTAGTCTATACAGACACCTTAATGTACTGCAATACTATGTAGTGTGTTGAACAAAACGCATTTGAATTCAAGATTTACTAAATGAGGATAAAAACCTACGCTACTCTAAGCTAAGCAACAGACTATACTATACTAGTACTAGTAGTACTACCTTCATTCAACTCCACACTACACATTTCTATTTTGTACATTATTCACAAGTCAGCCTTCAATTTCGATTTTCTCTCAATACGTAAGTTAAAATATATTCATGTGGGATCTTATTTGATTCGTCTTTAGAAGTACACTAGTTTTAATCCCGTGCAAAAAAAAAATGCACGGGTTGATTTTTAGATTAGGGCATACAAAAATGTTTTTTTTTTTTATTTTATTTTAATGATTTTGTCTATAAATGTTTTTCTTTTTTAAAGTTTACCGTACTTTTTTGTCTCTGCAATTTTGCAAAATAATCGATTTATTTGGCAATCCTAATCATTTAGTTCAAAATGATGGTTTTTATTTTAAATTTTTTTAGCTTTTATGTTATATTTATCATAATAATTTGTGAGTAATATTTTTTTTCAATATTTAATATATAATCTCTTTTAGATTTTATTTAAACGATTTTTTTTAATGGAATAATATGATTATTGAAATGAAAGAACGATTTGATATTGATTATTTTTCACCACATTAAAACAATATTGGTTATTAAGACTTTTTCTTTTTGTAAGTTTTTATTTTGTAGAATTTTTTTTCTTATTCACTAAAATCATACGATAAGAGTATAATTAAATATGTGGGTGTATTATTCATGAAATCAAGCAATTGTACTAATTTGTAGAAACTTCAAATATAACAATAATTAAATTGATCATTGAAACATGGGGGGCCCTACAAAAAAAAAGTTGTTTTTCCATTTCTTAAACTCAAGAGCCAATCATATATCTCTAAATGTTTTAGCTTTTATAATATAAAGATTAAAAATATACTTTTATAATTTTTGCAAATACGTAACTAAAGATATTTACCCCGCAAAACACACGCTGGCTAACGTGAAAAAGTAAACATGTAGTGTGGAGTTGAATGGAGGGAGTATTACGAAAGTAACTCTATTATTTGTACAATAAACCATACAAAATCTAGAATAAGACGATCTCACATCTTAAGACGATTCATATTCATTGTTAACAAATAAGTTGTCTTTTAATGTAATGAGACCATCTCATAGTAGGAGACAATTGAAAATAAACAAATCGTCTTGCTTGTAACGGACATTATCCGTCACAAGCTGAAGACGGATGGATAGTTCCCCTCTCACAATTAGGCAAGTGGGGGAGAAATGGAGCACCTCATGGATAGTGTCACTTGCATATTGTGAGAGGGACACTATCCGTCTTCCGCTTGTGATGAATAGTATCCGTATTCAATGAAAATTTGTGGAAAATAAAATGGCAGTAGATGAATAAAATAGTGAAAAGATGTTAGAAAAAAAAAGGAGGTAAAGGAAATAAAAAGCAAAATAGGCAGGTGAATATTTAAAGAAGGTAAGAAAGGAAGAAAATGATTTGATTAATAAGTTTGACATGACTAGACGTCTTTATGTCACACTGCTACTGCAGAAGATATGTTATAAATCATTATTATTTTTTTATATTTTTAATTTAATTTTCATAGTAATAAATATTAATTCAGAAGTTCCCCCCGAGAAAATAGCCTGCCAACAACAGTGTCAGCAACTATCAGATCATCACTTGTTCATCACTCTTTTTTATCCACACAGATAACTCCAACTTCCCAAATCATCCAATTACTCACAAACAAATGAACCAAATCTCATCCCCAAGCAAGGTCACCAACTGGGTCGTGATCTTATTGGGTCGTGCTAATGACTCATTAAACTAGGATTAAGAAGACGATTTTGGTGACCTTGAATAACTCAGGGTCAATTTGTGACCTTGAGTTGAGACTTGGTGACCTTGAGTTGAGGTTGGTGACCCAACACATGTCATCCTCTCATTTGTTAGTAATTAATAATTGAAAAAGTATGAGAGTTTTTGGTGGGGTAAAGAATGTGGAAAATAATTGAAAAGTGAAAAATGATTGGGTTGGTAACCTAGGTCGTGACTTTCTGCTTGGGAGGGTGAAAGTGGGTCAAGATAAATAAGGTGGAATTAAGGGTTAAAACGTTGGTAACCCAGTTAACGTGACCTTCTGCTTGGGGATAGTCTTATTAATATACCACCCTAGTTTTCACTAATACCTCATGATTACTGCATTTATAAACTACTCCCTCCATTCAACTCCACACTACCACTTTCTTTTTGCATGTTTGTCAATACGTGTTTTACGCGGTAAATATCGTTAGCTACGTATTAGCAAAAATTATAAAAGTTAGATATTTATAATATACTCGTAAAAACGAATCAAACAAGATCTACATGAATATAAGACGGTTTTATAACGGGTAATAAGTAACCAAGTTTGTCTCAACTCTGGACCGCATGTCCTCGCATAAAATTATAAACATTGATAAAAGCACATGTGGGCAAGTCTTGCTTAAGACACAGTTTACGATCCAAATATTATCATATTGTGCTAATAAGAACAAATTTTTTGACCTTTCCCAAGTAAGTTGTCATATAATTTGCCATGTATTTGCCTCGTTCTAAATTTTAAGACGGACACCCTATCTTAAATGAGAATTTGTGTCACAACTAAAGTAACTACGGCGTTATATTCATAATTACGATAAACTTATTACGTAGTACATTAAAAATTGTTACTCCTTTGATAACTATCTTAATTACTCGCTATTTTCATGCAATGGTCTAAATTTCGATTATATCATCCTACCACATAAAATTGTGCTAATGTCTTTTTGTTAAATCTAAAAGAAAAACTGTAATTCATTAGTCAAAACTAGCAATTATTAGTTCCACAGATTCCTATTACAAATTACACAACAGTATATGAACTACAATGATGACTACAGAATTTATTTACACCCAATATAATAAAGGAAGTCATAATGACCTCAAAATTACTAATGATACTCACCGTTTGTGAGGAGGTAAATAGTAACATTTTCTTAGACTTAACTTGTATGATTGCATGTAGCATTAACAAAAAGTGTAATATCATTATCATTTTCCTATAATAAATCTATACTCCGATCTCAAAAAAAAAAAAAAAATTAAATAAATAAATAAATAAATAAATACATTATACATAAACCACCACGTAAAGTAGTAAAGTGACTTAAAAGGTTAAAAATAAACACTAACACGAATGTACGTTTAATTTAGTCTCTATTATTTCTGTTGAAGTATTATTCCTAACCAAAGTAGGCCTTCTAATAACGTTATATAAGTTGTACGGAGTACTGGTATGATGTTATGATCTTTAAATTAAGATGATACACAACACTATTTCAGTAATTCAGTATAATTATTATACGTGCTACATCATGGTAATTAACTAAGTTTGGTTACATTTTCAAATATTAATAATAATTCATGTCAATCGATTTTCAAATCATTTTAATAATAATTCATGCACTCCACAGTACGGACTGGAGTAATAAATTAGTAAAGTAGTACCTGATGGAGCATAGAAAGGAGGTTAGGGTTAGTACAATGACGAGAAACATCCTCATTGTGATCATCATCACAAAACCAACTCCCAGACTCTTCCAGAATCTTTTTAGTAACCAACGCCGGGTCCGTCTCCGTCTCCGTATCCGTCAAACGACCAACAGATAATCCTTCAAAGAGCTCCTGAGCAGGGCGAAGGAACCTAGATCGAGCAAGTATAGATGCGTACCCGGTGAAAGGCCCCACTGGGGTTGCACTACTGTGGGTGCTACCACCACGCGCGTGTGTTGAGAGTGACAGGTTCAGTGCTGATGGGACAGGTGACGTAAGCTGCTGCTGCTGGTTGTGGTGTGATGAGACGGTGTCGTTTTGAGGGAGAGGGATGAAACGGAGTTTGTGGCGTCTGCTTTGTTGGGGAACGTGGAAAGGGTGGTGTTCCATGGTGGGATACTGGGATGTGATCGGGGGAGAAACTGGAAAGGGTATATTTGGGATTTGAAAGGATGAGGGTGATTGTAGTCGTATCTGATATGGCATGTTTGTTGGACTAAAGTTAGGGAGAATTATATAGTGGAGGAATAGTCTATATGTTTTTCTTTTTTAATTTGTAAATTAGGCTTGAGAAAATAAATTAACCAAATATCACAAATTCTCGTATCGAAGACAGGTATTATTTGTAACATGCTGAACACGGATAATGCCCTCTTACAATGTGCAAGTGACAGTATCCATAAGATGATGCTCCATTTCTTCTCACTTGCCCTCCCACTTGTCTTATTGTGAGAGGGGCACTATCCGTATTCAACTTGTTACTGATAGTGTCCGTCACAACCAAGACGTTTTGTCGAAAAATATGGTAGTAGTAATTTTGAAACTAATTATTAGAAATTAGTTGACATAATAAACTTGTTTTTTAGTTTACGCGCTTTAAGATAAAACGTTATTAAATGACTTGCCCATTTTATGGTCAAGTCGAAGGAGAGTGCTATGGCGACACCGGGTGTTACCGACTTTCGGTAACACCCTAATAAAATAATATATTTAAAGAATAAATAAATAGTTCATTTTTATTTATTAATCAATTATGCAAAGGTTAAAAACAGAAGTTTTGAATGAAAGTTGTTCTAGACTGCCGTTTTCTTCTTCGYTATTTCTGATTCAAAGCATCACTTATTGGTAATCAATCATACAAATTTACTCCTATGACTTTGATCAAAATATGTGGCCAAAGTTTGTCATAGTAATTATTACTTCGTATAACAAAATCAACCAAAAATATTTACAATTGCGCAAAGAATGTGGCACTACAATCCAATCATGATTCATCAGAGATTTTGAATTTTTGCAAATAAACAACCAGGAGTACTTTCTTCTACATTAATAAGGGAGCAAATCCCAGATGTTTACCCTAAGTTTGAATACAACTCTTTTCATGGGATAATACTTTGTGCGTTGAATCTTTGATTACTCGGTTATTAATGCGACTCTTGCAAATTAGAGTAGGTGTTTTACCTGCAAATGCATCGATTGATAATTATGTCCTACCGGAGATGAATTGTCTCGGATTATCATGCCTGTGTTTTTAGAGAATTTCATCTTAAAAACAAGTTAAATTTCCATTTTTGTCCTTCTAATAAATCTATTTTTTTAAAATGAAAAAGTTGAAATAATAGATAAATTTTACCAAAATACCCACGGTGTTACTGACTTTGAGTAACACCCGGTGGCGCTATCTCATTTTCCAAAGTCGAATGATTCAACGCTTTTACTATTTGCAACAAAGTAGAAATATAAAAAAATGAATTTGGAGCTAAGTCGCCCGAATCATTCAGCTACTTAGCTTTCTCTCACCAAAGTTGGTCAGTGTTTGATTCCTGACTCTTAAACAAGTGGTCAGGGTTCGATTTCTGAGTCTTGCAATAAAAAAACTAAATTCACGAGGGATCTACCTATTAAATTGCCTTGAGTACCTTGAAAAAATTGCCGCCAATTGTTGATAGGAGATACTTCCAATTAACACCAAAAAAATATTTGTTATATTCTTGCAAAGTTGCGGAATGACTCAACTACTTTGTTAGGGTACAAATAATTTTTACTTTTATATCTCTTTTGTAATTTTGCGTAGTCTTTGAAACATTAAGTGATTTATATGTTTTACCTTTGTGATTTTTGAATTTCTCATATAATATCATAACTGGTACATTATCTACTCTCAAAACCCAATTAAACATTTTTAATAAATGGTTGTGTTAACTAGGGATGTCAATTTCACCCGCACCCGATCAAAATTCGATCCACTCGATCCTAAAAGATGGATGAAAACCCGATTTAAATGGATGATGGATGAATCACGGATGACGGATGGGTTGGATGAAGAAATTTCACCCGCCATCCATCCATCACCCGATTTTATTACTTTTTATTTAATTTTTTTTTACATATAATACATTATTAAACTATAAAATATCTAAATTTTCGAATTTTTCTACTCTCAAAATATATATTTTGTGAAACTACCCACTAGAAAGTTAAACAAACTACTCACTAGAAAGTTAAACTAAAATAGTTATCTAACGTTATTTTTGTAAAGAACAAAAAATCATCATTTTTTAAAACTAGAAACATATAAATACACAACATGCGTTTATCATCCGATTCACCCGTTCCATCCATGGATGATGGATGGATGGAGGACGGATAATACATTTCGTGGATGGTGGACAGGTTGGATGAAATTTTAAAGGAACAGATAGATGACGGATGAAGCCTCACCTGACTCGAATCCGATCCATTGACATCCCTAGTGTTAAAAGACGTTAAGTTATAAAACCATCCCTAGTTGGTCATCATGAAAAATAATAGGAAAAAGAAATGGAATGTGAAAACAATATAAAATTATACTAGTCTTAAACCCGTGTAAATTGCACGGGAATGCAATTTAAAAATTATTATTATTAAAAATTTGAAAACATGGATGAATCTAATATTAACTCATCTTTACAATTTTAAATTTGAATTATAAATCACAAATTCACTATAAGTAGATGTAAATGGCAAATCTAATATATAC
>VHZZ01002732.1:92224-107081 GCA_009801015.1 Silene noctiflora | reverse complement strand
GTTGACCAAATAATTGAATTATCCATGTACGTATTCTTATTGTGAGATTTACTAATGTGATCGCATTATTGTCGAGGACACTAATCCAACAGTCCGAAGTACCTTTTACGAGCTGCGGTCTGGTTGTTTTGGTGGGCATTTCTGCGGTGCCGTCACCGAGTTGTGGGTATGGCTGGGTGTGTCCCGGTACTAGTGTGTTGTTAGTAGAACCAAGTCTCATTCATGTATTTGTCGCATTGCATAATCGTAGTTCATTCGTCGTGTCTTACATGTTTATATTATCGAAACTGACCGTTTGTGGCTTGTGTAAATTGTCACCTATTTCCGGGTGGCTTGTGTCGATCCATATGATATTTTCGATCATATGGGGAGTAGGTTATGTACAGGTTATTTTGGTGTCGCGTGAGAGACGGGACGTACCTCAGATTTGGAGTCGAGTCGGCATGAGATAGAGATGTTTAAAGGGTCTTAGTATTATGACTTGTATCCATTTATTCATTTGTTTATATTTATGTAATTTAATAAACCATTATTTATAATAAAAGCTTCTTGATTGTATCTCTGAAACACTACCTCGGGAAACAGAGATGGTAATGCTTCAATTATTTTGGCCGGATAATCGGGGTGTTACAAAGTTGTATCAGAGCGACGATTTTGGAACCTTAACCAATGAACCAAAAATGAATATAGGATTGTCTAATAAAATGAACCCGAAAAAAGTATGATAGGAGTTCGTTTTTGGATGAGTAGGCGCCCTCATGTCAAAACTAGTGCCTATTGTCTCGGTTGGTCACCACGTGGGTAGATATGAGTACGGGAACGCTATCTGAACCATGGTATGGTTGCATGTATGTTGTGTTAATGGATGCATTCTTATAATGTGTGTGTGTGCGTATATGTAAGAGATATAGTTTCGAACCTTAGTGTGTAGATATCATACGTGTGTTTGAATTGGTATTGTTATCGGTAGGGTAAGAATGATGATGATGATTGTTAGAGTAACTACGAGTATGAAGGTAATGTATTGAGGAGAGCAAGTATAACGCCGTATGAGCTAACCCGGGGCAAGTCACCGTTAGGCGGTGGAATCCCGAACCTCTTATTTTGTTGCAGGGATACCTCATTCGAGTGCTAGTCGATAATTTTAGACCACACAGGACCACTCGACCGAGTATGAGCATCAACTCGTCCGAGTAGGGTGTCACTCGACCGAGTGGACCAAATCCAGAAGTTGGTACAATTCTGGAAAATTTACTCGACCAAGTAGACCGGCCACTCGACTGAGTGAACCCATCCACTCGACCGAGTGGATTACACGAGTAGGATTTACTCAGCTAAAGCACTCTTTTTCCTCCTCATTTCACTCTTATCCTCATATCTTCATATCTTCATCACTTTCCTCACCAAAAACCCAACCAAAAACCTCCATTGTTGCTCTATTAGCTTGGAATTCATCTCATTGCTTCACTTATTTTCCTCTTACTCCATTAATTTAACAACGTAACCTTATTTTCTTCCTTTTTATTTTTCCCCAATTTGATTTTTCTTTAGATCTACACTAGTTTACTTAAATTTTGATAACTAATTGAATGTTTATGCTCAATTCATGATAGTAGTAAGCTTTTTACACCATTGTTGTTGCTAAAAAAAATGAAAATTTTATGTTGAAGCTTTGTCCACCATTGAGCTCGAAAATGGTGATGTTGAGTCAATAATTGGGTTTCTTGTGTTTGTTGTTGGGTATAGTAGATCAATAAAGGCCTAACCTTTGTTGTTAGTCATAGATCTTGCTTTATATGTGAGAAAATTATGTCTTAAATACGTCTTAATTTTCGGATTTTAAGGGAGACCATGCCCAAATTTTGATTTTTATGCATAAAACTTGGTTTAAGTATGCTATAAGACCACCATTTTGANTTTAAGGGAGACCATGCCCAAATTTTGATTTTTATGCATAAAACTTGGTTTAAGTATGCTATAAGACCACCATTTTGACTAGTAAAACTATATATTGTCTTAAAAACGAAGTTTTCGTCTTAAAATCTTATTTTGGAGTCTCGAAGTACCCTTAGTTGATGACGGAATTTTAATTGTTATATCTCAAACATGGTTAATGACATTGATAATCAATCATTTCAATGGGTGTTATCAAGTAAGGCCTAAGATGAAAATTTTGTCTTAAAATGGGTCAAATTTTCGCACATGGTAAGGGCTCAATGAGTCAAATTTCGATTTTATACTTCAACATACCTTGTTTATCACATCTAATGACAACCTACCACTACTAAATTCTATAAGACCATATGTAGAGAAGGTTTTCCGTATTAAAACTTGTAAGTGTCCGAAAATCTCGTTACAAACACACCAAAATCTTGATTTTCGTACACTTATCATACTTCACTTGTTCATTATCACCCTAATGTTTGGTCATAATGCCTTGTGAAGTCTTACATACGAGAATTGTCAGTTTTTATTTTTGGAAATGGGTAGTATACCTACCCGGATTTTTATTTCTTTCAACTAAATGTAGTCTTGATTGTGTTTTGCACCTCAAATATGGTTGGTAGTGTCATGTAGTATTTAAAACTTAAAACTCTAAAAGCCTAGAAATAATTGGGTGTTGGTAAATAGTTTGCCCGAGTTTTATCCTCGTACTTAGTTCATGCTAAAAGTTTATTTCGACTTCTTCGTTTTGCTATGATGTGTGTCCTAAAATTCTCATTTATGTGAAAGGTGGAATCATGTCAACAAACTTTAAATCCTATGGTCATTCTCATAAGGCAATAAAGTCAAAATTTTAATTACTTTCCGTCATTTTAATTGGAATAAAAATCCAAATAGTATTTGTCAAGATTTTGTTTTCATTTCCGACCAAGTAAACTTCTTATAAATAAAGGTCGTGTCATTGTCTTTTATATGATGACTATCAATTTAAACATGGGAAAAAACTTTTATACCATTCCGAGATATGTAATTCTCACATCTTCTGTCCCGTGTCTTGTTGTGTGAATTCCTTTTTTGTAGCATGTCAAGGAACACTAGAACCGGCCGTGGGAGGAACGCCCGTCAACAACAACCACAAGAACGGGAGGCTCCATCTGCCATTACCCTTCCGGATTACCCGAAGATTAACTTTGGGAGTGATGAACACCGGGAGAATTTTCTAGACTTAGCCACAAGGAGGATTGTCGCGACCAAGTGTATGTCGGTGGGCACTTTGGAAGCTTTGGGTATTGAGAGGAAGGTGCAAAACATCTTTACGGTCTTTGGGTTGAAAGGTTTGTACAATCTAGAGGAGGTGAGCTACCACAACCTTACTCTTGAGTTCTTGAGTTTCGTCACCTACGATGAGAGCACTCACGCGGTGAGTTTTAGGATTAAGAACACCCCTTTTAATTTGTCTAGTAATGAGTTTGTCGATCAACTAGGGGTGGGGAGGCGAGTGCCGGGTAGACATGATAAGGTGGGAAAAGACATGAAAGACGGAAAGTACTTTATACTAGTAAGAATAAAATCGGGGTAAGTAGCATGAATGTGAGTGATGTTGAACACCTGTGGACATGGGCCACACCCGCCGCGCGCACCCACGCGTTGGTAGATGTTTGAGGCGGCGACACTTCTACCACGGAACTTCGTGTTGACAAATCACGTCATGGGCCGTTACCGATTTGAAAGGCATGAAACCGGTTAATTGTTTAAACAAGCCTGTATTGGTGGAGTCGCCATCAATTTTTGTGGATAATTGGATCCGTTCGAATACTTCGTATCATGTCAAAACACAAAGTAGTKACATRRACACTAAGAAATTCGTCRCCCTTAKCATTCCATGTCTAKAWTGACTCTCGCGATKCCAATGAACACTGRTGTTCACAGATATCTGAGTAAGGGGTGAGGGTACGTATTAGGAAGCTCATATTAGAACACCTAATCCCGCCCGCCTCGATAGCGGCCTCTACTAATGATTAGGGAATTGTCATTTATACTCGATATGTCATTAGTTATATGTATGCAGTGCAACATCCACATTTTAATCCTAGCATGTGAATTAAATTAAGTTGGTTAACACATAAATTTAGCAAGCAATTAGGTCGAAGTGGATATTTTACATTCAGTTACATGTGAATAAGCCATATAAATAAATCATACAAAATAAAATAAATTACGAAGAAATAAAATTATAAGAGGATACATGAATCTATGCCATAAATACGCCTTAAAAGGATTAAAAGAATTAAAATAAGACACATCGAAACAGTGATAATATGATTAATACTTGATTATAAACTTAATTATAAAACTGCGTCAAAACGAGACGAGTTCAGAGGCAAAAGCCAGCCCAGAACAGGCGCAACACATTATGCGTCCTCTAGAAGAGGCGCATCACCTTGTGCGACTGTTCTCGAGCTGGGTTCTGACAAGGAAAGTCAGACTCGTGCGTTTGTTAATATTTATTGGTTGATTTGAACATGTTATTAATATTTGACTCGAGTTAAAGTAATTAAGAGATTACAGAACAAAAGACCGTCATAAAACTGAAAATATGTACAAAAGTCGAATCTCAATGATTGGATATGGAGAAAATCGAACCATTAAGGCTCCATGTTGGAATAAGATGACGAAAACCCATAAATATTGATTATAAAGGATTTAAGTCACAAGATGAAAGAAAATAAATTAAGAAATTAGATTTATAAAAGAAAATGAATTAAAACAGAAAGAATGAAACAACGGTACTCGAGGAAGAAGAAGAAAAGCAGCAGCAGATAAGCAGCCCCTAGAAGAGGCGCAGCAGCTGCTGTGACTATTCCAGAAAGCGCAATTGTTGTTGTGTTTCTTCTCGACAGTCTTTCCTTGCTGATCTGTCAAAAAGGTTTTAAAACTTTTCGATTTTAAAAACGTGTTTATGGCATGAACTCTTATATAATTAAAGTAAATAAACAAATTACAAATGGGAATTACACCGTCAGACTTACATGTTGCAAAGCGAAAAATGACTAACTCAACGAATGTAACAAAGATGCCCTTTAAAAGGATTTTAGTAAAAACAAGTTTGATTGATTAAGTTGATTAATTAAGTGTAGTGGTCAAGTGGGTAGGTGTATGCAAAACGTGACTGGTACCTAAAATGATCTAGGCTTACATGGTTGAGAAAGCTCAAGCACGTGGTCTTAGAATGAAAAGAGAGAGAAGAGAAGAGGCAGACACTCGCGTGAAGAATATGTGAGGCGGAGGCCTCTATTTATACTAATCATGAGGCGGGAGTTTTGGAAAGACTAAAATACGGAAAGAATCCAGGAATATCTGGACGCTTCTGGAAACAGGCCCAGGAAGAGACACAACAGGTTGTGCGCCATCTCCTGGAGCGGTTTCTCCTTCAGCACAGAGATTTCCGCGTTTTCATAAATTGTAAAGGATTTGTTTTCCTTATTCCATCAAAATAAGATATTTTCGAAATCTTAAGAATATTTGAGATATTTTAGGATTCTTAAAAATATCCCGATTCATATTTGAGTCGGTTTTTGAGAAAATGACGACGGTTTCTAAAAATGAAGAAGTTTTTTTACCCGGACTCCAAACGTACTCTAATTACTGCCAAAACGACTGTATTGGCGCGTAGATGACAGTGAAAGGGTTGACACGACTATTTAGGCAATCTTTTAATGTCGAATTAATATATTGTCGTAATAATGCTTTGTGTATTAAACATGCTATCCAATCATCACTAGGTGTTTGGCGAGGGGTGCAGAAACGAGGTATCTACAGATCCCCCGCTTTGACTAAGGCTTGGATAAGGCGAAATTAAAAGTATAGCCCTCAGTTCAATCGAAGATTACAACCTAAAGAGTTCCGGGGACTGAAACGAGGGGATCTACAGATCCCCCGATTTGAGGGGACTGAACCAGGGACCTGTCGTCGAGAACATTTTAGAGTCTGTCGACTTCCGGGGAGGGTCGTTTAAAGTCCAATAGACTACGTGGGAAAGCTCGCCAGCCATAAGAAGAAATCATACCATAAACCTTTTGAAGGGCAAATTTTGAAATCGATGTAAAAATGTTGATGGTGGGACGTCAGTCTTACCTGTTACAGGATGTCGAAGGTGGGATGTCAGTTTTACCCGGGATAGGAATGTAGATATTAGGATGGTAGGACGTCATTTTTCCACGATGTAGGATCTTGTTAGTGGGATGTCAGTTTTACCCGATATAGGATTTGATAGTGGGATGTCAGTTTTACCCGATGTAGGATTTGATAGTGGGATGTCAGTTTTACCCGATATAGGATTTGATAAAATAGGTTCGAAAGTTGAATCTACTTGCGTCGGTTTGGAAGTAAATTTTCAGAAAAAATTGATAAATGTTTGTTTTAAAAGGAATGTAGGTAACCCGCTGGGCAGTAGGATTGATCCTGACGAGGAATGTCGTGCCTATAGAAGGTATAGAAAAACGTTCCAAATAACGAATAAAGGGTAGGACCCACAAGTAACGACTTATAACGGCTTGAGTCAAGCAAATATTGCTAGGGAAAAGGTGAAGCATGAGCTGCGATTTCAGGAAAGGACGCAGCAGGCGCTGCGTTTTTTCCCAAGTTCGTCCAGGTTAGATAAAACCGGAATTGAGCGCCATACAATGTGGTCATTTGTTTCGACATTGATCGCCTGACATTCGAAATGTGACTTCAGTGGGTGCCGAGGCCTTGGGAGGACTACACTGGGGCTCCAGCCTTTGTGGCTGAGGTACTTTGGCCTATGAGTTATAGTAGACTCCTTCTTGCGACGCCCATGGGGCGTGTCTGGTACTTGGGCGAGCGTTTCGCTAGGCAGTGTCTCCGTGACACCTTTACCGTTCCCGTCGATCCACCGCAGACGATGTTTACATAGACTACTGAGACGGAGAGGACGGCCGACGTGGCTGGAGCTGCTGGCGACACTCTCCTTCTTCCTTAGTTAGAGTACTCAGAGTTTGTTTTGAGGATGTTGGCGCACTAACCGATTGTGGTAGGCATTTCTCTTGTTTGTTTGGAGTATGACTTTCCTTTTAAAAGGAAAATGTATTGATGAAGTTTGAATTGTAGTAGGATATCGACACTTCAGGTGCCGAGCCCCTTTTTCCTTTCTATTTTGTTTTTTTCAGCATGTAAGAACATAAAATGAGACTTGATTTGATTTGAAAATGCAGGTGGCGCCATCGAGGCATGTAGAGCTGTGGCGGATGGCAATCGACTTCGAGCGACAGCCGTTGAGGGACTTGAGGGCCGTAATGGAGGAGAAGAACCTTTCCTTGTTTTAATAGAAATTGAATTTCTTTTAAAAGCTTCCTTTGCATTTTGACAATTATTCTTTTGTTCTGCACCGGGAGCGTGAGCTGGAACTCGAGTTGGAGCGGTCACGTGAGGAGGAGGCTCGCTTTGAGAGGGAGCTCGGGGTTCGTGATGTTGACATTGCCATACTTGAGGCGATGGTCGAGGACCTCCGGAAGCATGGAGCTTGAGTAGTGTAGTGATCTTGTACTTTTCGAACTTTGTTTTATTCTCGGGCATGAGCTCGAGTCTTTGTATATGTTTTGTACATTTGATATGTATATATATGGCCTGTGTGCCTTTGCTGCTGTTGGGTGTAAAGCTTGTTCCTGCAGGTTAGCTTGGAAACAGGTTTTGGCATAGTGACTACTTACGTTGTCATGCTGCCAAAATTTACACAGAAAAACAACTTAAACAAGTATAAACACGTAATTTACAAGTTTTAATGGCCTAAAATGTAGCTTTTTAGTCGAATAGACAAAAAAAAAGAAAAAAAAAAAGTAGCCCCAGAAGTGAGTTGACGGTGACGTGATGCACGACTAGAGGACGAGAGTGGTTCCCCCTAAAAAAAAAGAAAATGGCATGGATAAGTCGAGAAATGAAATTATAGAAAATCTAACGACGGTGGAGGAGTGCTTCTCCCCCCTAAAAATATAAAAAAATTGAAAATTGATAAGTTTTAAAATGTTGAAGTTGGGAAATGAAATGAGATTAAAGAAAGGTAAAGACGGAAGAGGAGTGCTTCCCCCTAAAATAATAAAATAGAAAATGAATAAGTATGCATCGGGAGCGGCTGCCTCGAAATGCAAACTCGATTAGGAAATGTAAATCCGATAAGTGTATGGAAAGTCAAATTTACGCAAAGAGAGTCATCCAAAATCCTATAGGAATAGGAAATAAATACCAAAAACCAGATTAGGAAATCTTTCCGCAAAAAACTGCAGGAAAAAGGGCTTGGGAAAGGGCGCAACAAGTGCTGTTATCCTTCCTGAAGGCGTAGCAGTTGCTACATTTTCTCCTGGGCATGTCTGTTCCTGAGCGGAATTAGGGAAGCCCGAATAGTATATATAGATGTCTCGGGTGAACGTTTATTCTCATAATTCTCCCTTATTTAATTCCGTAGCTTATATTCTCATAAAACCACACAAGATTTTCATAAAGAAATTTCCAAAGATGGAAGCCTTCAAAAACCGTCTCAAGGATTGGGCAAATGATTTCTCTAATGTAGAGAAACATGATATGGCCGCCTCTAATATTGGCCAAATTATAGTGTGAAGCAAATGAAGGTGGTAAGGCCTTTCTTAGATGCGTGTTTGGAGTATTGGAATTCCGATCTACATGTTTTCGCATTTCCAGGAGGGGAAATATGTCCTTTCCCTGAGGAATTCGCCGCGATAGGTAGATGGGATGTTGAAGGTATGCCCATGTTGCCCCCTAACTCTCAAGGAAATAAGAAAAAGTTTAGGGATCTTTTAGGTTTGACCAAAGCCGAAGTTGACCGTCTCGTGACGTCGAATTGTGCGAGAATGTTTGACTTGGTGGACCGCTTCATAAATAGGGAGGACTGTACTATTTCATATGTGGCAAGGCGTCGAGCCTTTGGATTTTGTATTGTCCATTGTTATATTTTTAAGGGCCATGTTGATGTCGAAATGAGAGGAGATCCTCGCTTTCTTGTAATCATAGAATAAATGGATCTGCGTAGGAGCCCAGTTTGGCTAGCTTTGGGAGAGACCATACTTGTTCTAGATAATAGGAAGGCTAATCGCGAGATGCCTTATTTAGGAAGTCCCATTATTCTTCAGGTAAGAGTATCCTTTCTTTTTTTCTTTTATTGTTCGTCCTTGTTTTTTCTTTGTTTGTTTTTTGAAATTTATCCTCCTCATTTGTCTTGGTAGATTTGGCTTATGGAAAGACTTCGATTGATCGAGCCCCTAGTGAATGTACCTGGCTACCGTTAGAGGTCTATATCGATGAGGATAAGACGGTATATGGTAGACTTCACCCGAATTTGCAATTATTGGGAGAACGAGCTAAAGAATGAAGGTGGACCCCTTATTAGATGGATCGTCCCATGGTGGCATTTGAAGGCATTGACTGGAGTATCTAGCCTTGATCCTACACGGTCCCTTCATAACCCAAACCTGGAATTCATGGTTACTTTTTTTCCAGAAAGGCTATTGAGGCAAGCGGGCCTAAGAGAAAAGATCCCGAAGCTTGATACCGTTCCTCAGACGGCATTGGCGCATACTACCGAGGAACATGTAGTATATACCTATTCCTGTAGGTTCATTGTGGGTGTCCGACTCATATACCCAATCGGCCAAGGCTAAGACTTCCGAGGAAAGAGAGAATTTGAGAAAGCATGAGCCTATTAACTTTAGAATCCGCGAAGTAGCCAAGGAGAACCAAAAATATCTGACTGAAGAAGAGGAATAAGCTGGGTTCCGGGTCGTTCGCCCAAAGAAGAAACCAAAGAAGACTCCTCCTGCCGAGAGAATTGTGGTGGATAGGAATGGTAATGCTAGACCTTAGGAGAGACCTTTGATAATTAGGTCCGAAATAACAAAGGAGCATCCACCTCGAGGCTGAGACATGAAGTATGACAAGAATGACAAAGGCAAAGGGAAAATGGACGAGTACCCTTAGTCTTTTTAGTTTTTATGTTTAAGATTTATTATTTGTAATAAGAGGCGGGATTTTTAGAATCCTAGCTTAGCATTTCCGTTTCAGTAAAAGCTTATTGTTATTATTTGGCATATTATTTATTAATGAATAAACATTTTCAGCGAGTTTAAGAAAACTTTGATAAAATATCTCCCTTTTGCTTCTTCTTTCGAATTTCAAATGCCAAAGCATATGTCCTTATATTTGCATATTTGAAAAGTATTTATGGGTTGTATCCCGTGAAGGATTGCCTACGTATTCGTCATATAATGACGAAATCAAACCCGTAGCATAGTTCGAAATGTATATGCAAAGGAATAAGTGTTCGGGGCAAGAGTCAGTGTAATGAACGAAGGGAATAAGCATGGTGCTTTACTTACTCCTAAATTACAATTAAGTTTATGTTTTGACGATATTGAGAACAATAGGAATGTGAAAATGCAAGAGCAAGATAACCTGAAGGTTTGGATGGCATGTGCCGGGTGTATATAATGTGTCACATGAGCGGCACGAGGGTCACTCAAGGCGCGTTCGAACCTAGTCTAAGTGTAATACTTCTTAAGTTGGTCTAGGTTAGTGGGGTTAGAAAATTCATTCCCGTCTAGGTCTGTGACTCTAACTGCACCGCCCGAGGATATGGTTTTAACTAAGTAGGGTCCTACCCAGTTGGGTTTGAATTTTCCTCTCGTGTCTCCTGGTAAAAGAGCTCGAACTGATTTGAGCACTAAATCTCCCTATTTGATATGTCGAGGGTTGACCTTCTTGTTGAAAGCCCTTCTGATTCGCGCTTGATATGTTTGAAAATTATGAAAAGCGCGCAGTCGTCTATCATCCAGGAGAATCAGTTCTTCGTATCGTTCTCTATTCTATTCAGCTTCTGGAATTTGGCTGTCGAGCAAGATTCGTAGCGATGGGATTTCTAGTTCTACCGGTTTTACTGCTTCCATGCCATAGGTTAGGTAGAAGGGTGTAGCCCCAGTGGGTGTCTTTACTGAAGTGTGATACCTCCACAAGGCGAAGGGTATCTTGCTAGGCCAATCTGTAACACCCTCATACACCAAGGTGCCTTACCAGACCACCTTAGCATATAGAGATGCGACCATCTTGGTTACCCGAGGCATAGTATATCACAAGGGACCATTAAGAAAAAACATTAAAAGATTAAAGTTTAAAGTGATACATATCCAAATCCAAAAATCCTCAAAGTGAGGTACAACCGTCTCAAAACTAAAATACTGAAAGTACTGAAACCAAAACTATCATAAGACACAGCAGAAGACTAGCTATAAGACTCAGTGGTGACTCCATCCCAAGCAACCACAGTTTTCAAAACACATAAATGGGGTCACTTACAGTATAAAAAAATACAACAATACAATACATTGTCACATTCTTCCAACTCCACAATTTCTCCAAACACCTGACTACACAAGTGTAGTTCTGCCAGATTACCCTTCGCAACAGATAATCAACTCTGCTAGTGTGGACCGAAGTCTTGCCACCTAAGCCCCCGCTCAAAACCGTAGAGCGCAAAACCCATTGAACCTTAATGTCCACATCCCCCTTGTGGCGGGAACCCCAAGGGGCGAACAAGAGCGTGAAGCCATTCCCGAAAATGACTCCACTCAACCGAGGGTGCACCTCGCAAACCATATACAATACAACAACCACAATAAATAACCATGCCAATACAGTAAAACCAATCATTATCTCAATCATGCTCATACATTACATCGTCAAACTGCGCCAGATTGACATTAGTCAGCCCCAAATCTGCAGCATACCTTGACATCTTGTGGTTGTACTCAGTCACCGTCATACACTTTGTCGTCACAAAGGAGTCGAACTCATCCCTCAGCTTAATACGAATGTGCTCCGGAACAAACTCATTCCTCATAGCCTTCTTGAACTCGGACCACGGAATTGCGGTCTCACCCTACTTCAGATAACTTTCCAGCCCACTCTCCTTCACCTTATCCCACCACTCCCCAGCGGAGTCCCTTAGGTAGAACACAGCCTGTTCTACCTTGAACATCTCTGGGCAATGCACCACCCCGAGGATATTCTCCATCTCCCGATGCCAGTTGTCGAGCAAGATCGGCTCAACCGTGCCTAAGTAGGTTGTGGGATTGAAGCGAGCTATGGTAGTACTCATCTTGGAAAAGTCTACCCCCATCTCCTTCTCTTTCCCAAACCTCTTAAGAGTCTCGGTGAGTGCATCTTGGTGCTCGATCATCTTAGCGATATCCTCAATGCTCATCTAATGAGCCTTAACATACGTTGCTGGCCTCTTTGGCGTCATTTCTTTGAGCTAGGGAAAAAAGATAAACGTAAGCACATAACCTACGACTCAAAGGAAAACAGTCCACACAAAGACACACTCGATCGAGTAATTACCCATTCCCGATCGAGTAGAACATACTTGATAGAATTACTACGCACTCGATCGAGTAACTAAACTTCCAAAAACAAAAGAAAGTCTGACATAAAACACACTCGGTCGAGTTCAAAACCTACTCGATCGAGGAATGACTACTCAATCGATCCCCCCACTTACTCGATCTAGTAACTATGAAACAGGGATTCTGCCCAAATATCACCAAATATCTACTCTATCGAGTTGGATCTACTCAGTCGAGTCCCACCTACTCGATCGAGTGCCCCCTACTCGATCGAGTCATGCTCATGATTACACTACCTGCATGCTTTAGTACAACAACTTATACGAAATATCATTAAAACAGCATATAAACACATTATACCACACAACTCCCCTATTCGCATGTTACTAATATCAATCAAACAATAACATTAACATCACAGAATATATTCGCATCATACTTTACATATTCCATCATCTCATTCAAATCATCCACATATTCCATCCAACATACATAAACTTCATAGCCAATAACAAAAACAGGTAGCGATCCCATGACACACCCATAGTGACCAGTTCAAAGGCATAAGGGCAAGTTCGCGAATTTAGGACGTCTCCCAAGTCTTTGCATTAGCTCCTAAAAACTCCTCCTCGGGTTCATTTTAATTTGACTCCCTATGTTCATTAGGTTCATTAGTTACAGGTTCCAAAATCGTCGCTCTGATACCACTTTGTAACACCCCCATACATCAAGGTGCCTTACCAAGACCACCTTAGCATATAGAGATGCTACCATCTCGGTTACCCGAGGCATAGTATATCACAAGGGACCATTAAGAAACAATATTAAAAGATTAAAGTTTAAAGTGATACATATCCAAATCCAAAAATCCTCAAAGTGAGGTATAACCGTCTCAAAGACAAAATACTGAAAGTACTAAAACAAAAACAATCATAAGACACAACGAAAGACTAGCTATAAGACTCAGTGGTGACTCCATCCCAAGCAACCCACGAGTTATCCAAGGCATACCTGTTAATCAACTGCTCACCATTCCCCAATGGATCACCACAGTTTTCAAAACACATAAATGGGGTCAGTTTCTGCATAACAAGATACAACAATACATTACAATACATCGTCACATTCTTCCAACTCCACAGTTTCTCCAAACACCTGACTACACAAGTGTAGTCCTGCCAGATTACCCGTCGCAACAGATAATCCACTCTGCCAGTGGGGACCGCAGTCTTGCCACCTAAGCCCCGCTCAAAACCGTAGAGCGCAAAACCCATTGAACCTTAATGTGCACATCCCCCTTGTGACGGGAACCATAAGGGGCTAACAAGGGCGTGAATCCATTCCCAAAAATGACTCCACTTAGCCGAGGGCGCACCTCGCAAACCATATAAAATACAACAACCACAATTAATAACCATGTCAATACAGGAAAACCAATCATTATCTCAATCATGCTCATACATCACATCGTCACAACTACTTATACAGTAACTGAGTATGGAAAACCCTACCTGAAATGAAAGTCATAACGCTAGCACAAGCAGATCATAATTTATCCTCTAGAAAGGCACCTCCTATACAAACAAACATTTAATTACAATTTACACAATAATTTACCCCCAATCTGCCTAATTAGGGTTTAAACAAGATTATTGAAATAACATAAAAATGATATAAAAGTCGGACCCACGATACGACGAACGCAGTGGTATGAAAAGCCCCAAATTACGACAAACACAACCCTTGATTTGATTGAAAAGAAAGAGGAGTAGATCTACGCTGTTTAAGTTTCTTCTGTGTTCTTGTGAAATGTTATAAAGTAAATAAAGCAACCGACGTTATGAATTATAAAAACAACCCCTCCTTTCTTTAAGACCAAATAGGGCGAAACCCGTAAAACACAGGCACTTAATCGAGTAACTAACGTACTCGATCGAGTACCGCCTACTCGATCGATTAACTAAGAAACATACTAATGCTAGAACACTGAAAATAACCTGATTAGGAATTAGGAATCATACCAGGGTGGTATGGGTTTGGAACTTGATTCCTGATACCATGTGTTTAGTTCAATAATGGAATCAATTTCATTCCCATACCTTGTGTTTGGATTAAGAAATATAGGAATAAGGAATCAAATAAAATATTCTAATCTTCTTATTAGAACAAATTAAATAAAATTTAAAACTTAGAAGAAGAAAAACACAAGTTTTACAAATAAGTAGAAATATTGGGGAAAATATTTCACTATAATAGGATTCAAATTTTCATACTTTAAAAATGAAAATGACTACCAAAATAAATGACATAATTATGAAGTATTATTCAAACTATGACCAAAAATATTATTATAAGTTTAACTGCATAAAACGAATAAGTCTTTAATTCTAATATAATAAATTAATCATTACGGCTTAACATGTCAAGCACCACTTCTTTCTTCCAATCATCATTGGGACTGGAGTAAAATACATCCATTTGACTTGTATTGG
>VHZZ01002729.1:70290-88039 GCA_009801015.1 Silene noctiflora | reverse complement strand
AAAAATGTCATCCCAATCCGCTGCAACTACTGATGAACCTAAAACCGATTCTACCACTACCAAACCAACCTTCAAACGAAAAAAGCAAATGGCAATAAGAGGAGGTGGTCGTGGTGGCAGGAGAGCTCCGATCTCTTTAGCATTAGATCCTGAAGTTGATGATGAAACTGATGATGATGATCAGACCAACATGCAGATCAACAAAGAAAAGGAGAGTATTGTTGAATCAGGTGAGAAGGAGAAAGAAAATGAGGAGGAAGTTTGTGATAAAGAAAAGAATGATACAGAGGAGGAAGAAGCTGTCGAAAATGAAAAAGAAAAGGAGAATGAAACTGAGAAAGGAAAAGAAAGTGAGAAAAATGAAACCGAGGAAAAAGAAAAAGAAAATAAAACAGAGGAAAAGGATAATGAGGAGAAAGAAAAAGAGGAAAAATATGATGAAAGTGAGCATGAAAAAAAATGTGAGGAAAAAGAAACCGAAAAAGAAAAAGAAAAATATGAGAGTGCAAAAGAAAGTGAGGAAGGTGAAGAAGATGTTGATGAAAATGGAGAAGGTGAAAAGGAAACTGTTGAAAAATGAGATGTGATGGAAACCGAGAAGGAGGATAAGGATGCAGGAGAGTCATCCAAGGGAAATGCAACAAAGGGCGTGAATGTTGAAGACGCCATAAACCTTGATGACTATGTCGATAAGGTGTTTGATGATGGGATTGACCCATTGTTCTCACATCGAACACCTAGAACAAGGTCAAAACGCAAGATTGACGAATTATTTGGGGATGATGATGATGTTCAAATTGAGGACACTCCGCCAATGGAGAAAACTTCTCCAAAGAGAAGAAAGGGGACAAGCTCAAAGGCTCCAAAGAAGGCTCACAACTCTAAGTCGAGGGCTTATGTGGAGGAAGATGAAATCATTGAGGAAAAGGTTCCTCTCAAATCGTCCATGGAAATGATTGTCTCTCCATTTGCCGAGGGATTCAAAAATGACGTCCTCAATCATCTCAATTCTCTTGCCCTTCCAAGTGATATACTTCAGACATGTCACGGTATGCTTGAATGTTGCTTCCACAGTGGACGGAGATATAAGAAGTCATGGTATGATTCCTCTCCTGCCTTTACCTTTTTCAAAGAGGCAATGAATGCTCAAGGCTGGGTTGATCTTGTTGACATGTATAGTCCCATGTACTTGTCAGAAATTATCCAATTCTATGCTACAGTCAAGGTAGATGTTGCCTCTGGAACTTTATCAGCTTTTGTCAATCAAAAACCATTTGTCTTAACTATCCAACAACTGGCTACCCTTCATGGTGTCCCTGATGTCGGGTTATCCACTTACCCGAAGAGGGATTGGGGTGAGATTAATGGTGTGACCTCAACCCAAGTAATGAATGTCCTTCGACCCCATGATGAGGACGGACCAAAAACATCTATGCTCTTGAATTATCCGCCCCAAATAGGTTTATCTTTAACCTGATCTTTCGCAACCTAGTCCCTAGTAACAACAGCCGTGGGAGGTGCTCTCTCTTTGAGATGCTCCTTATCCACCACATAGTCAAACATAAACCAATTAACCTCCCTTGCCTTATGTTCCACCGTATCCATGAGATGTCTACTGAATTTCAAAGGAGTCGGTTTGATAAAAATGATGTGGTCCCTTATGGCATGTGGCTCTCTATAATCTTTGACAAGGAGAAATTGGTTGCAAAGGGAAGCCCTGTTGTTGAGAAGCTTAGTGATGAAATGAACTCGGGCTTGCTCTCTCGCATAACTATGAAAATTCGAAATGGGAAGTTGGTAAGAAAGTACAATGGTGGTGCAACTGTTGGGTCCTCTGTTGATTCGGGTTTGGTCAATGCCAAGTTGGATAAGCTGATTCATGATAATGCCGTGCTCAAGGAGGATAATGTGAAGTTGCTTGATGTCGTGGCTGATCTTCGTACCATTTGTGAAGATATCATTGACCTCTTTGACCGTCTCCATGGAAAAAAGCCGCAAGTTGAAATTTAAACCACTGCCCCTCATTCCTAAAAACATTTGGCTCTTTTTTTTCTTAAGACTCTTTTTGCAACACTTGATTGTTTTTATGTTTATTTGCTTGAACTATTTGTGTGTTTTTTATCGTACCGTTTTATGAACATGTTTTATCTCCCCTTGATGATGTCAAGAGGGGGAAGTAGTTCATATATGCTTATGTGTGATCTTTTAACTCTTCGGCTAACGTTCACCGCGAAATTTGTCTTAGCTACCATGATTAGGATGTTCTACTTTGCCAAGCATGTTGACCTATTTACACCTTGATCATGTTTTTTGAATTATGTCTTATGTTAAAAGACCAAGACCGACCAACCATGGGCTAAGGGGGAATATCACACATGTTTAAACTTGTCATCATCAAAGGGGGAATTTGCTAGAACACATTGGTTGATGATGCCAAGTTTCTCTTGTTATTTGATTGTTTGCTCTGAGTTGAATTAATTAGTGATTGAAGCAACCAAAGGACTTCCAAGAATGCCAAATGATCAAGATAAAGTCAAGAACAAGAAATTTCCTAAGCCTTAGTTGAATGTTGTAAATGAGTAAGTGTAACATTCTCTTATTGTCAAGTGGCTGCAAAACCATGCAACAGTGCACTACACTGTGGTTTCTGATACGGTAGTTGGAGTTATTTTGAAACAATTTATAAAAACGTCCAAAGGCTTTATAAGATTTATTGTTTTCAAAGATACCATTCGGAATATTTGGAGAACAAAAAGAATATGCTTTGCAAGATATTTTAAAGATACCAATCTTGTTAATACAAGTTGCTTTCAATGCCAAAAATGGGTCTTTTACTTTTTTCTCTTTTAGAAATATTTAGAGTTCCTATATTTTATGGAAAATACAACATTGCATTGAGAATATGCGACTCTCTTGAGCCTTGCTAATCTGATTGTTCTTCAAAGGATTTTTAAATGAGATTATGCCTTTCGTCACTTGGACAATAGATGGTTAAGTGTGTTAGGATACTTCCTTTACACACTTCATCTTCTATAAATAGCTTCCTCATTTCTCATTTATTACTTAAGCTGCACCGTGATATAATGAGTTTGTTCCATGATTCTCGTGTTTAAGTCTTAATTATAATCTCCATGTTCTTAAGTAAACCCTTGAGATTCTGACTCTGTAAACCAATGAGATAGAACCCATAAAACTCTTGAAGCAGAGTAGCTTTAAGTTTGAGTGCAACCGGAGTAGGTTGACGAGTTATTTTCATTGAAAGGGGTTTATATTAAGTTTGAGTAAATTTCTAAACAAGCAATAAAATAACAGTTGGACGTAGGCCTCGGAGTAGAGGCTGAACCAATTTTTTAAAACATCGTTTGTTTGTTCATTTACTTTTATCTTCTTATACGTTATTACATTCTCGCACAACCCTTCCAGCAGTTTTGTGTCACAGGCATCTATACTATGACATAGGCTTGTTGTTTCGTCTTGTGAACTTATCATCCATTAAGTTTCTCAAGTMAAGTACTTCATATCTCTTACTTGTGTTACAAAATAAACCAAGTTAAGTAAAATTTTTAAAAGGTACACCTAATTCATCCCCTCCCCCTCTTAAGTGTTAATCGTTCTTAACTCTTCAAAAACAAAACTACAAAAAGTACTATTACAAACTAACCAATACAATGCAAACCGAGGGCAAGACAGGCCAACCTATCTTGGGTTCCACATCTGTGGAAACAAGCACAGTATCTTAAGGTATCCTAGAGGTCGTAACTACCGTCCTACATTTTGTGATCGAACCTAAATTGCAATTATTCGAGCAATGGTTGTAGATGCATAATCTAATAAATAACGCTCAAGTAACACCCTTATTTATTCAGGAGCCTTTAGCAAGGCATTCCTAAATAAATAAGACTGTTACTATCTCGGAGACCAGAGGCAGTGTATAACAAAGATAAAAAATCCAAGGTACTTTAAATAGATTTAATGAATAACGGTCTTACAACTCCAACAAATAACTGGAATAATTAAATACAACTCGCAACAAAAATAAATAATGATTAAGCATAATGTAAATAATGTTTGCAAACTAGGTGATCTAAACTTTAGGTTGCTCGAAATCCTCACGCAGCATCCCATGCTCCCAAGACAGCTAACTCAAGTACCTGCTAAACTAATCTACTCCCCAATTAACCAGAAATATTAATTGGTTCATAAGAGGGCGCCATAAATTAAAGCGGGCATCAATTTTATTTTGACATGTAACACAAAACACATCAACCAAAGGTAGAGTAGAGACTAAACAAACAACATAATTAATGATATAAATAAAGACAGCGGTGTTAACACAATATTAATAAATCCAGCTCATTTATAAAAATTAAAGGTTACGGTAGCACCCATAACATTTGTCCATACACAAAATACTCCAATCACATCCACTCCTCCAATTTCCGTCTTAACGCTGCCTCAGCTCCGAATGTGCACGTCTCCCTGGTAGTGAGCCTACTAGAGAAGAGACTATGAGGGGCAGCCAGTAATCAACTGACGCCATAAGGACTAATGGTTTCTTAGACCGGTCCCTTCAATAGAACACAGGGACTAGCGGTATATCGGTCCCTTCAAATAATAGCTCATAAGGACTAGCAGTTCGGTCCCTTCAAAACAGAATGTAATAATCACCAATACTGATCATAAACAACCCAACTCCATATTCTCAATTCCGTATCCATAATCACAATCGCAATATATAATCAATCACATATATATAAACAGTTAACAATCACATAAATATAAGTTGAGTAGGACAATACCTACCTTTTAACAAATCTTCGCAAGGCACAAGCCAATTAGTAACGATCTTCTACAAATTCAGGTCCTACAATTATTCCATATATATTAATTAATAAATAAGCTAACTAATTAATTATCTAATTCCATTTGTGACTTCATTAATTACTTCATTAACTAAATTTCTTAATCTTTATTACTCTAGTTTATCTAATAATTATCCATGGCGCACATGGTTGACCCCTACGTAATAAAGTACTACGGGTCAATACTCCACCATAATGATGATGATGATGATCATATGATCATTACCAACCAATTTCAACGCAAAAACAAAAGACTAAACGACTTACTACACCCGCCATCTAACGCGAAACCCCTCTTCACAAAGCTCCACCGTGAGCCCACCAACGCCATCTACCCAGCCGTAAACCAACGACCCACAGCTTCCCCACACACGGTTGCTTGAACCACCATTAGCAATAAAAACTCACGACCCACAACAAACACCCCAACAACAAGCCAAAACCCCTTACACTAGCTACAAGATAACAACCACCCCAACGCAGCTCAGCCAACACCAGCAACCACTAGCGACACTAACATAACCACCCTCCTCGACAACCCAGGTCCAAGAGTGGTCCAAACCCCTACGAACCCAACAAACCTCACAAACTCGACACCCCTTGTGAACTCAGGCGAGACAACCAACAAAGCTACCACCTTTGGCCACTCTAACGCCACCCTGGTGGTTAACTCTAGCACGACATCCCCGACGTCCGTGTTTCTGGTCACAACTACGCACAACCACGACACATATCTTTTCTCAAATACTCGACTCACAACCGACAACAACCCACAAACACCAAGCCTATGGTGGTCAACGACGGTGAAGGCAACACGGTGGAGTCACGGCCAGAACAAGGCTAGGTCACGGCTAAGCTAAGTCACAGTGGTCAACATTCAATTGTAAATAAGGATTAAAAGACGGTATAGTTATAAGACGGCGGTTTATAAGATCTTACCTTGAGGCAAACTATTGAGATGCAAACACCCTTGTTCTCCTTTCTAATTCCCCCCCCCCTCCCCTCTCTCTCTCTCTTATGTGAATTTTGAAATCTTATTGTGGAGTTTAGGTCTTATAAGAGGTCTAAGTGAGCTTATATAGTACTAGGGTAACTCAATTATGAAAGAAATAGGAAACTTATTATTATTATATCATATTACTATTATAATAATTATTATTATTATTATTATTATATTTAGTATTAACAATTTGTAATAGTATTATTATTACTATTATTATTATACCGTCTCATAACTACATAGCTTATAAAATAAATATGATTATAAAATACTTTTAAATATTTTTTTATAATAAAATACTTTTACCAAAGTAACGTTGACTAACCAATTGACTAGCCTTAAAATACAGGGTATTACAGTCTTCCCTCCTTAAAAAGAACTTCGTCCCGAAGTTCACCCACAACTAAAGGTACTCCACACCATACAACAGTTACACCTTACCAACATACTTACTACCAACTACACCTCGCACAAGATAAGAGAACAACTAAAAAGGTAGTATTAAATTCTATCCCCCTTAAAGAAACTTCATCCTCGATGTTCAAGACACAGACAACACACATACGAGCACTAATTCCAATAAGTCTGGTAAAGAAAATATAGGCAAATATAAGTAACTCCAACTGAGGACATTAAAACAACAATTAGAACTCAACAATAAAATACTATCAAAATGTCACACTTATCGAGATTTAACAATTATATCCCCCTTAAAATTAAGGTTACGTCTCTATAACCCCAATCACAACGGAAGATACTTCACAAAATTACTACAATACTAACCAAATAAAAATATCCGAACACAGGGAGTGTAACAAAACACAACACAATTGCTAAAACCAATTACTCGTAATAACATAAATCACGACACATCTCATAAACTAACTTGTTCTTTCAATATGAACCTAGCTGGAACATGCATTCATAACTGCAAATCATAATCCCACTCCTAATGAATTTAAGAGAGATACACATCATGCCAAACAATAAATAATAATTGTATTACTTAGCTATGGTTCATAACAAATTCTAGTATTATGTCTTACTTATTAAGAAATTCGTCAGTGTATTATAACACATATTACACCAATCTTTTACTTATAAGATCCCCTAACCAATAGTCAGATTCATATTATCATGTACTAAGGGTACTACTCCAGTTTCGGCAAACAACACATAATCGATTAGTTCGATATCCCGCTATTCTCTTGGAGTTCATATAAGACAATGACAAGTTTCAACAATTAGACTAGATCACTCATCAAAACATAGAGATGCCACAACATACATTAACCAAGCCAACGTGGTCGCATATTAACATCTCACATCATCTAACTAAATATATATGTTCATATTAATGACAACATTTTGTTAGTTTATGAACCTCATTAGACTATACTAATGAAAAGTTAAATTACTAGTTAATTTAATTTATGTGATCTTAACTCACATGCATGCAAAGGAAAACTAAAATAAGATAAAATTAGTAAAAGAAGAGATTTTCTCACAATGGTGTTAAGGCTATAAGAACTACAACAATTGTAGCATTATTGATCAATCTACAATGCTTTTGTATGATCCTCCAAATACTCAAACTAGAGTATCTCCTTTAAGATACACCCAAGACTAGCCCCAAAATCACTAAAAATACTGACTAGATATTAGTAGTGATAAACCCTTAATAATATTACAAGCATTATTATTATAATAATAATTTTTGTATATTATGTATTATTTGTGAGTTATATGTGAAATTTGATGAAGGTTGAAGATGAAAAATAAAAACAACAATTGTCCTCATAGACAAAAACAACCGACCAAATATAGGTATAAAAGAGAGAATTTTGTGCTAGAAAATCAACCTTTGATATGTCAGGAAAGATGGGTATTTATAGAGCACACAATAAAGRGTGAGGTCACCATGCTTACATCACAAAAGTTTGGTCAAGGATTTGGCCTAAAATCATGTGATTAACTCATGCTATAAACGGTTGAGTGGACCTTATTTTTGGGTCTTATTTGACGTTTGATATTGTCCCACAAATGCTTATAAGACAAATACTTAATTATCTTATATATTTATGTGTTAATTTCACCATTTAATAATTAAATGTCATAATTAACTAAATAATATATACTTAACTTTTAAGTAATATTTGACCATTATATCTATATATAATGTGTCTTATAAAACCCAATTAGTTAATTTTACAATTCCTTGTAAACATTATTAGTTAATTACCTCCGCCTCACAATATATACACATACCTCATCTACTTAGTAAGTTAATCTTTAACTACTAAATTCCGTATTATATAATATTATTAACATAAGATATAAAATTTATTAGTCAATTATCGTATAATTAAACAATAAGTTTACTTGGCCTGAGTTCTAAACTCGTCATCAAATATAAATTCACTTGACTAATAATATTAAAAAAAAATACAAGGGACTAAATAAATTGCATCTAATATAATTAATTAGTTTTTCTATTGCCGTTCCATCCTATAGGTGTGACTGAAAGGGATCGGTTGATCACCGCCGTCAAACGACAGTAACGTCAAACACTAGTCAGCCGAGCATTACCGATATACGTTGATCAACTGACAAGTAATAAATTATATCTCCGATATTCCTTTTACAAGATTTATTATGTAGACGCACTATTGAGGACACCTACTCCAACACTTTTCATTCTTTGTTCTGAACAGAAATAAATTTAATATTCACATGTATTTATGCAGAGACAACAATTAAAATATAGTATGCAATGGTCAAAATGTAGACTCTATCTTACTTGTTAATAAACATATCATGTGGTAAACGCGCAGATAAAAACAACATTAGTAACAATGTCACGGTTCATTTCAAGTATCATAGCTTTATCTCATACGAAACTAAGTAAACATGCATAGTCAACCCCATCTTTATTAAGTTAAGATTTATGTTGTTCACATAATGTACATATTACATAACATCATGCCAATAGAATTACGAGATAAATTTTTTAATTTTGCCGTACATCAGTGATCATAACATGTGTGATTGTATTATTAACATCATGGAAGCGTACTATTAGGAACCAATAACAGAATTTGTGTAACGGTAATGCCACCTTGGTGACATTTTTTCGATAAATCAAATATTTACAAGGTTAGAAAACATGTTGTGTCTTTCAAAAATCACCGCTTAACTATATCGTGAGTTTTTATACGTTTTAGAAAATACATAAAGTTAAAAAGTTATGAGAACAAGAACCAAGTATATAGCTCAAATAAATGATTTATGAAGATTTTTACAACTCAATTGGTCCGAACAAAATTTTATCTGCATATTACTATGAATCTAAGTTATGTTGCAAAAATCACTATTAAATATCAAAAACAACAAGTTTTAATGTGGCTTATTATTGTGGAAACGTCTACGAATCCTCTAAACAGTGAAGTTGTAATTATCCATAATTTATGAATACAAATTAAATGGAAAATTTTATAAAATTATTGGTTGAAAACAGGACTGCACAATAACATTCTGACCACTGTCCACTAAAACATTTATTTTTCTTGAGCTGTAAATCAAATAAGCATGAAACAAATGGAATTTGAAAGCTAACACACAGGGCTAACACACATACAAATTTCGTTCGTAGATATTAAGTATATATATAACGACAACCAATACAAATGAGGGTAAAATCAGATAAATGAATTAAGCATACATCTTTCACAATTTTTACATATTCCCAACATAATCACATGTTAATCATAAATACTCCTCCCTAATACATGCCAACACATCAAATACACTTAATGTAACTAATTCCAATACAATCACTTCAAATAATATGGAAGTCTAGTTCTTATCTCTCTTTTATATCCTTACAAACTCACTTTATTCATTTGACTCTTTCAACCCATTAGTCATTGATCTTTATACTAACACCATTATCTAAAGACGTTTAATCCACAATAGACATTCCGTGACAACACCTTAAGAAAGCATACTATTACATTGTAGCATAAGGAAAAATACTTATTACACAAAACATTGTTAACAATATATATTTACACATCTTAACCTTCAAAATAAATCCTTACAAAGAGTCTAATGTCGATGTTATAATTATAACTCATTTTAACTCGTAGATACTGAAATTAGACAAATAGATAGTAAACATGGTCATTATTTAGAAAGTCAGTACACAAACAAGCGTGTCTTAACAATAGGATGCAAAAGACAACTAAAAAGGAAATTATCAACAAGTTTAACATAGAGATAAGAGAATCCACTAGTTCGATTAGACTTATTCCATAACTAATTTTACACTCTTAACAATAAGGTAGTTATATAGCTCATCAACTTAATATCTAAGCTCAAGCAATTATTATACCCATCAACCTCTTCCATAACCCGCATGCTTATACCAATGCTTGAAATTATATAGCGTACCATATTCATCATGTCTCGTAATAAAACATAAAACAAATTCCACATTACTAGACATATGACGCAATTCCAAGTTCAGAGAATTTACCTGTAACTCCGAAATTTTGCTTTAATTTTATTCATATTATCTTCATACAATTAACACGATTCACGTGTTACCTCATAATCAACTAGGCATAAGAACAGTTGGATCCTATAAACCATAGTCCAATCAATAATTTTTAGATACTAAATATTGCACATCACAAACATACAATTATATATCCTTCATGTCAAATTTTTTACATCTATCAACTATCTTCATATCCTATCGACTCAAATAAATTATAACCATATCACAACTAGGCTACTTATCATTTGTAATTCAAGATAAATTTAAAATATACTCGTAATCATAAATCATATATCGGCTTAGGGCAACACGTTCTGTATTTGACTAGACGGAAATTTCTAATTCACATACATCCTTACTCACATACTCAATCAATAAATAATTCACAAGGTAGTTCATATGATAATCCAATCATGAAGATATAAACACCACAATCTGCCACATCACACGGCCCTAGGCCAATTTACATGCATCACAACTTACTTACCTCAATCCACATCTTGTAACAAGATTAGAAATTCCCAACTTAAAAACAATCATTGACCCATAACAAATACATAACCTCCTAACTAGCTACCCCCACTCACTTTTATCACTTCTCGAGGTGACCGGTGCAAAATTAAAAGAGGCTAGATTAAGGACGTCTCTCCAACCTAGTAAGAGGGCTCCTTAACAGTTCCCACCCGGGTTCATTTTATTTAGACACATCCTAAGTTCATTTGGTTCATTTGTTTAAGGCCTTATGAACGTTCGCTCTGATACCACTTTGTCATACCCTTATTTAATCAGGACCCTTAAGCAAGACATTCCCAAACAAATAAGACTGCTACCATCTTGGAGACCCAACGCAGTGTATAACAAATATAAGAAATCCAAGGTACTTTAAATAGATTTAAAGAATAACGGTCTTACAACGCCAACAAATAACTGAAATAATTAAATATGTAAATAATGTTTGCAAACTAGGTGATCTAAACTCTAGGTTTGTCGAAATCCTCACGAAGCATCCCATGCTCCAAACACCTTAGACAACTAAGTCAAGTACCTGCTAAACTAAGATGCTCCCCAATTAGTTAGAAATATTAATTGGTTCATAACATGACGCCATCAATTAAATCAGGCATCAATTTTATTTTGACAGGTAACACAAAACACGTCAACCAAAGGTCGACTAGGGACTAAACAAATAACATAATTAATGACATAAATAAAGACGACATTGTTAACACAATATTAATAAATCCAGATCAGTTATTAAAATTACAGGTTACGGTTGTAACACCCCCATACACCAAGGTGCCTTACCAAGACCACCCTAGGCATAGAAGTGCTACTATCTCGGTTACCCGAGGCAATGGATATCAAATAGACCATCAAGAAACATACTTTATTAAATAAGTTAAACTGTTTACAAGTCATAGCCAAAACTGTTCCAAAAAGTCTAACAACTAAAAGTAACGAAACTCGGAACACAGCGGAAGACTCTTCTAATCAACGTGTGGTGACTCAACCCAGTTATCCCTCACACATCAGCTCATACCTTCTCAATAACTGCTCACCATCCCCGAATGGATCACCGCAGTTTTCAAAACATAAAACGGGGTCAGTTACTGCATACATAAATCATGAAACAAAAGGTACTACACTCCAACCATCAACTTCGTCACATCTTCATACATCTGACTACACACTAAAGTGTGTAGCCCTGCCAGTGGGGGACCACAGCCGTACCCACCAAATCCCCCCTCATTCATTTCGAGCGTAAACCCATGTTCATTAATGTGCATATCCCCTTCTGTGGCGGGTTCCACAGAGGGCGAATCAAGCACGTGAAGTCACTCCCGCAAGTGACTCCACTCAGCCGAGGACGCGCCTCGCGAACCACAGACAACACAATCCAATCACATTATACAACACAATTATCAACCACCTTACAAATATGTATACAATAACTGAGTAGGGAAACCCTACCTGAATAGCAAATCACCACACGTAATCCACCCAGCAATCAGAAACGTTCCTCTACGAAATCACCTCCTATAAACACATAATCATACAATTACAATCCAATACCAACAATATCCCTAATTACTCCCAAATCACCCAATTAGGGTTTAACCAAAACCAACGAAATAGTGTAAAAACGGTACACAGATCTTACCCACAAGACGATGATTCCAACGGTGTAAAGAACTCCGAAATCCGGTAACTATAGCCCTTGGATTTGATAACAACGCGAAAAGGAAGATGAAGTGACTTATGTTCTCTCTTGAAGAATGTTAAGAAAAGGTAAAAGTGATAAAGAATTACGGAAAACTTTTAAATAACATTCACGCGTTGTAATCAAAGCCCGGCTGAATAAACCCGTAAGACTAACTTACTCGATCGAGTAAGTGACTTACTCGATCAAGTGCCCCTTACTCGATCGAGTGCCACACGTACTCGATCGAGTACCCNGTAAAGAACTCCGAAATCCGGTAACTATAGCCCTTGGATTTGATAACAACGCGAAAAGGAAGATGAAGTGACTTATGTTCTCTCTTGAAGAATGTTAAGAAAAGGTAAAAGTGATAAAGAATTACGGAAAACTTTTAAATAACATTCACGCGTTGTAATCAAAGCCCGGCTGAATAAACCCGTAAGACTAACTTACTCGATCGAGTAAGTGACTTACTCGATCAAGTGCCCCTTACTCGATCGAGTGCCACACGTACTCGATCGAGTACCCAACAAACAGACCCTAATTCGACAGAGTAAGTCCTACTCGATAGAGCAGCCAAAGGCACATAAAACCGTAGTATTACAACGTAGCACCCATACATTTGTCATCCACAACATACTCCAATCACATCCACTCCTCAAAACTCGGTCTTAACGCTACCTCAGCTCCGAATATGCACATCTCCCTAGTAGTGAGCTTACTAGAGAAGAGACTCTGAGGGGCGGCCAGTGATCAACTGACGGCACAAAGACTAACGGTTTCTTAGACCGGTCCCTTAAATAAAACACAAGGACTAACAGTATATCGCTCCCTTCAAATACTAGCTTATAAGGACTAGCAGTTTTGCCCCTTCAAAAAAAAATATAATAATCACCAATACTGATCATAAACAACCCAACTCCATATTTTCAATTTCGTATCCGTAATCACAATCGCAATATATAATCAATTACATATATATAAACAGTTAACAATCACATAAATATAAGTTGAGTATGATAATCCCCACCTTTTAGCAAATCTTTACAAGGCACAAGCCAATTAATAACAATCTTCTACAAAGTCGGGTCCTAAAATTATACCTTATATATTAATTAATAACTAAACTAACTAGTTAATTATCTAATACCATTTACGACTTTATTAATAACTTCATTAACTAAATTTCTTAATCGTTATTACTCTAATTTATCTAATAATTAACTATTCCTCACAGGGTTACACCATACGTAATAAAATACTACGGTGTCAATACTCCACCATAATGATGATGATCATATGATCATTACCAACCAATTCCAACGCCAAAACAAAAGACTAGATGACCTTCTACACCCGCTATCCAACGCGAAACCCCTCTGCCCAAAGCTCCACCGTGAGCCCACCAATGCCATCTACTTCGCCGTACACCAACCACTAGCAGCTTTCCCACACACGGCTACCTCAACCGCCATTAGCAATAAAAATTCATGACCCACAACAAACACCATAACAACAAGCCAATACCTCTCACACTAGCTACATGATAACAACCACCCCAACTCAACCCATGTAATACTATATGTATATATAGAATACCTTGTGTAAGCGGTTGTTTTGAGAGCGATACTAACTTCGGGACGAAGTTCATTTTAAGGGGGAAAGACTGTAATACCCCGTATTATTATTTATTATTTATTATCATTTATATTAATTTGGTTTACTGATATATTACGTGGGATGTTTTATGTATGATAAGTGAGTCGGGTTTGTGTGAGACTTATACTAGTTTCGTGGAAACAAACCAATGAGCCGAGTGTGGGCCGAAGGGAGGAGTTGATGTGCGAATCGGAGTATACTTAAGTTGTGTTAATGGGCTCGGGATATATAAGCATCCAAACTATACTACACATACCCTTTTCCTCATTTTACAAAACACAAAACAAAATAAAAAAAAAGAGAGGGGAGGAACGACGAAGAGGTGCAACAGCACACAGGGCTACGACACGTATTTCTAAGATGATTTTCCGTCAATTGTTCATCCTTTTACCGTAGGTATAATTTTATGATATCTTAATATACTTAGAGAGTCGTGCATCATCATCATCATCTTTATCATCATCATCAATTAGGGTAGGTTGATTAGGATAGTTAAGTCAATTTACAAATTTATTAGATGGTGTTGTTGGATTGTTTTCTCTATCTTAAATTCGTCGGTTGCTAAAAGTTTGGGAAGAGACTCATGTTTATTCCAAGTCTAGTTTCTTCATATAAAATTCGTATCGATCCACCATACGGTTTGTCCTGGGTGATTTATTTATGAACCTATCGCCGAAAAGTCCACAAACCTTATTGTGTTGTGGAAAATGTTTTGAAACCCTAACATATATGTCGATTAAGTGCGAGGCCTTTTTCAGACATCATCTTTGAAGAGTTTAGATGACAATAAAGCTTGTTCTGAAAAATGATTTTTGAAACCCGTTTTATGAACCTTTACTTTTTATGCGACCGATTATGTAAGCTTTTTAAAATCAGTCTGGAAACCCTTTATAAGTTTGAAATTTGGGAAAATTGCTTTAGATAAGAGTTGTAGCTAAGAGTCAAGGGGTTCCAACCCAATTGGCCTTGCATCGATTACATTTTTCTTGAATTAGTTATGCATTTTATAGCGAGTCTGTCCGGTTATGACAAATCGGGAAAAGTCAAGTTTGTTCTCTAAGTTGAGATTCCTTTTAAGCATGACGAGTCCGGGTTATGTGCATGTTTAATTTATGGATCATGTGGTAATTATACATAGTTATGTTACATAGTTGATGGATTCATGAAGGATCCATAATTGATTTCTTGTGGTTAGAGTATTGCTAAAAGGTAGGTTTCCCTACTCAACTCATGCTAAGAAGTTATTTATCTTGTATTAATATGTACACCTTGTTGAGGCGATTGTTATACTGAGTATGGTGGTGGTCATTTAATTATAACGGTCTAATACTGAGCATTTGAGTATTATGTCATCTTGTGATGGTTTTATTGTCGAGCCTTTGAGTATTATATTGTGATATGACGATTGATTATATTGAGCTATCTCGTGAATGTGTTGATTGGATTTATTATTGTGCTGCTATGGGAAGTTATGACTGCGATCTTGTGAAATATATTGTGTGAGAAGCCTGCGAGAAAGATTGTGGTGGATGGTAAACCAGGCCCAGCTGCGGTTGTGGTCTTGATAAATTAGTAGGCCTGGCACGTGGAAGTCGAAGCGACATGGTCCAGAAGATGGCACTGCGGTGCCGTGAGTGAATGTGAGGATCATTGGTATGGGCGTGTGGAAGTTGCGGCAGTGTTTGTGCACGGACGGCTGTGTGCCACATCATCATTAATATCATATTGAGATGCATGTATATGTTTCAGTATATGTTCATTTCCTATTGTTCCAGTTCTAATACATTGTGTTGTATCCATCATACTATGTCCTTTATTATTAATGTTAGCATGAGTTGACCGTGTGTATCTTGTGTCAAATTGTCACCTATTTCCAACGTGGCCTGTGTTGATCCATTTAATGTTCCCTCTTGAATGAGAAGCAGTATGATAAAAAGGTTCAGTTGTTGCTGTTAGTCGCTATGCTTGGATGGGGAGCATTACGAGATGGACATCGAGTCTAGAGTTGCCACCCTGAGTTGTCACCTTGCTTAAGTCGTCATATTTGTAGTTCGGTTGTAATTTATTTATACTTCAGTTAACTTGGTTTGTAAACAATTGAGACACCTTGGTTAAGAGGTAGTTTTAATAATAATGTAATACACCAGATTTATGGTCTTAGGCTACTCGGCCGAGTATGGGGTACTCGACCGAGTAGGCCGAGTAGCTGTCATGAGTATTCTACTAGAGTTCTATTTGTTGCGCACTCGGGCGACTGAGTTAGCACTCGGCCGAGTGTCTTGAACTCGGTCAAGTGTGTCTTACTTGATCGAGTGTCTCGTACTCGACCAAGTGTTCTGTTCGTTACGGGTTTTCCGCGGTTTGATATAAATAGAACGAGAAGCATGTGATAGTCGTGTTTTAACTTAAAATATTTCATTAAGCAGTTTTAGTCACTTTTTCACAAAAGACAAACAACGTTACTGATTTTCTTCTATTCCTATTGATCCAAAGCTGAGTTCGTCACTTTTTGGGATTTTGACATCGTTGCGTTCATAATCGTCGGGGTAAGTTTTTTTGCCTTAGTCTTTTGTGATTTGTTTTAGATTGGTGAAACCCTAATTTAAGTATTTTGGGGGGTTTTGGGGATTAGCTTGTGTATTCCATGGTTTTGATTGATTGCAATAATTCTAGGAGGAGATTTTGTAGAGGAAGCCTTCTAGACACATTGATGTATCACGTGGATTGTTATTCAGGTAGGGTTTCCCCTACTCAGTTGGCTGTAGAATGATATATGTAGCTATGTGAAGATGTTTGTTATTGTTTATGATATGCTCATGATATGATTGTTATATGTATGTTACTGTTGGAGTTTGGAGATGGTATTGTGAGCTATTGCGAGAGATGGACTCACCCCCATGGTTCGTCTCTTGCGTTCTCGGCGTAAGGAGGATGTGCAGATTAATGGACTGGGTTCGCGCGTGTGTGAGCGGAGATTTTGGTGGTAAGGCTGCGGTCCCCACTGGCGGCATGGATTACCTGGTGCGATGGGTAATCTGGTAGGGCTGCACACCTCGGTGTGTAGTCAGTTACTGGTTACTACGAATTTGGAGGTGGTGGTTCTGGTTACATCGGATGTTCATTTATATGTAATTCTATGATATATTATTGTATAGTTGACTGACCCCATTTCTATTTTCAGTACTATGGCAACGGCGCCAAAATTTGATAGGCTTATCGCGTACCTAACAAAGATACCCTAGGCTTAACTAACAAATGAATGTAGATAAGGAAGTAGGGGTCGATCTCAGGGAGACGGTAGATGCAATATGACAAGCTATGGCTAGAACTCTATCAAGGTCGATTCAAATGGTTGTTTGGTTTGATGGTTAAAACGACAACAAATAAGATGTAAAACAATGATAATAAAAGATCTAGGGAAATAGGTTCACACATGTAAACTAGTAATAATTGATGATGAATGGGGA
>VHZZ01002728.1:62437-74493 GCA_009801015.1 Silene noctiflora | reverse complement strand
GTAGATACCCGTATCTATCGATATGGCATTTATAGAAATCCCGTCAAACACCCGATGATGATAGAACAACATGTACTTCAAGTTGGTCATATCGTTATTTAAGTTCGTTTTACGATGTAAAAGGGACGTTGTCGATGAAACATTTTATTAACGAAATTTTTAAATGTTTTATTCGTTTGTTGTAATTTAAATGAAATTTAAATTAATTCATTTCAAATTCATTTTATTTATTTAATTTGAATTTATTTGTTTTAAAATATTTATTTTATTGAAAATAAAATATTTATTTTATTCATTTTTGGAATTTGGTTTGAAAAATCGAATTTTGAAAGTTTTGAAAAAACGAGTTGAAAACTCGTTTGTGCAAGTATTTTAAGGCTCGATTTTACCTCAATTTTTAAGCCTGTTTTCTTTACGAGTTGACACGAATTTCGAGTACCCCGACTCAATTACCCATCCAACCCATTGGCCCAGCTTCGACCCACCTTAACCCGACTCAATTTCGTCCCAAACAAACCCGACACCCATAGCCCCCAAACCCGTGTTGATAACCATCCAAACCCAACCTATTCGACGACCCAAATACCACCCAATCCAACCCCTCTCAAGCCTATCCAAGCCACCCCTCTCCAGCCCATATAACCACCATTTCTTAGCAGCATAACCACCATCCAAACCCATCAAATTCGAGCTCAAAAAGCCCACTCCAAACCGCACAACAGCCCGAGTCATACTTTGTTTTGGGGGCTTGTTTTCAAGTCCAATTGGAGCTTTAATCTTTCATTCTAAGCTTCCCCACTTATATACCCTAACCTACTATCTTCCCCCTTAATAAAAGTAAGCAAAGCCTATCCCAATCCCTTGAAAACCGAGTCTTAACCACACCCAAACACAAACAGTCAAAAAAACCAAATCCTTTGAACAAACTCTATTTCTATCCTTATAACTACCTATCCACCTCGACCATACACAAGAGGAGGCACCCATTAGAAAGTAAACATATCATAATCATCATACACAAGAAAAAAACTAGCAAAAAACCCTAAGGAGCGGCCTCGACAGCCGCACGAAAACAGAGCAACAATTTCTGTTTTCGTGTTTCTGTCCTGACTTCTACCTCGTTTTTCGTACTCTTCCTATAACAACGAGCATCAAATACTTACACTTTCACAAAATTCACACTTTCTAGTTTCCAGAACATCTTTCAAATCTCATTTTCGTCAAGAAACAAAGTCGTGGTGAGCGTTGCAAAATCGCTGCTTAGATCGGGCATTCTGACGTGATATTCAAGTTTCAATTCTGCATATTTCAATTGTTTTCGTCGAAGACGACCCCTCGGGATAAAACCTTACATTCGATTACGATCTACGATATTGATCAACGATACATGTAAGTTGAGGGTGAAAAAAATCCTTCCTTCCCTCTTTACTTCGTTTCTTATTATCGTTTTTTAAATATTATCGTTCTTATCGTTTTGTTCTTTTTATTTCATAGTTATCATTGTTTTGTAAAGATTGAATGAAGGAGGATGGGATATTATTTGTATGAATGCCGATGGATGGGTTTTTTATGTGTGTGGATTTGTTTTCTGTAGGATAGATCGTCTTATGGTTAACATTGTTTTGTTTATGACATGTTTAATTGTTTTAATTGTTAATTTAATTCGTTCTTGTTTGAATTATAATAATTTGAGCATGATATGATTATATCTATGATAAAGGCTGTTTTAATATGTCAAAGTTTGGATGTTTAATTATTTAATCATGTTGTTTGATTTGCTTAACATGTTTTATTAAATTATCGTGTTGGTTCAATTGTTTAGCATGTTTAGTCTAGTTATGAAATAATTAGATTAAAATATCATCTTGCTTGCTAATGTGTCATATGTCACGGTTTTATGGTCCTATTAATATGTTTAATTTGACTCATACGATTTGTTTCACATGCTTGTTTAATTAATTAGAATTATTAATTAGAATTGCATGAGATCGCGTAAATTAGAATTGTTTGCGTCGGTTTATGTTTTAATATGTGTGTCGTGTGTGTGTCGTGTGTCTCACATGTCCATTAGGCTAGAATTAGTCTAATTTTATGTATGCTTAGTCTGTTTCACATGTCAGAATTGCATGTTTGGTTCTATTTGTTTTAATTAAGAATTAATTGAAACCTTTTGGCTTTTTTAATCAATTTTCATGATTTACTTGAAAATTTTATTTATGAGATATATTAATATGTCATTATATGATTGAGGGGTTGTTTTAGACATTAATTTAGTCCCTCTTATTTGTCTTAAGCATGTTTAACTATTTATGAAATAATTAGTTTGCTTATGTTCTTAATTGTTTATCGCATGCTTTGAATTATTGCATGTCACTTGAATGAAACGCGGCTTGACCTAGAATAGGCCATGCATGACCCACGTGAGATCACGTGACCTCGGGAATCATGTCCTTAGGGCACGGTTTTCCATCTTGCTTGTTTGGCTTATTTGTTTGCGATTTTGTATGCTTGTTTGTTTATTAGTTGTATCGTATTTATTGCTATGAACTAACAATTAATGTAGGGCCGCTGCAGTAAGTCAATTCCTAATCTCTCTTTTGGATGTTTACTTTTTGATAGAATAGTTTAAATGAACATTCACATTCTAAAATAACTTGACAATTTAAATGCGCGTTATGTCGACATAGAATCAATGTCAGATGTTAGGGTTTAAAACAATGATTGCATTTTCGCATTAGATACATAGCCAAATAGCCATTGCTTTGCTTAGTAGAGACCGTTATTGTAACGGGCGGGATTGGGTGTTAATTAATGAAATTAATCAAGCTTCCCAACACATAATCTCACAAGGACCTGTAATCTCTAATTTGTTTTCTAAATTCCATTTAAAAATTTAGTGGCGACTCTTTTCAAAAAGGCTAAAAATGTTTTTATGAAATAAAGGCATTCCTGTGGGCAATTTCCTTCATCTACAATTCAGCGACTCCGCTGGGGATAGTGAAACTTGAAAAGTAAAGTAATGGCTATTATCATTATCTATCACATGTCTTCTTGTTTATGTTAATCATGCATAAACTCATTTGAGACTTTAGGATTCAAACCATTCCTCCTCTAGGGTCGATTTCAAGACAGGGGAATGACGTTCACTATGACCGATTTAAGTATCAGGTGGATCCACCGAGGTTAGCAACGTGATCTTACCATTTGTTACGGACTATGGTGGGTAGCGAGTTACCTAACAACCTTGGATCATTGGCATAGACCCATTTTAGAGGACTGACCGAGAGTTAGAAGAGGCTAAGCCCATGCATTGCATCCCTAAAATGTGAATGACTAAGTGCTATGTGATTTCCGAGTCGTTTTCAAAATCGAAGCCTTTCTTTTTTCGAAAATAAAAACGTCCATCCATTTTTTTTTTCCCCGAAATTCTAGGCCCAACATTTTAAAATCTTTAAACCATGTTTCAATCTCAAACTTTTGAACTTACCTCTTTTGAAAAAAGAGCCTTTTTCAAGTTGAAATGCTGCCTGTTTAGGATTAGACAATCCCGAACCTTTTCAAATTCACCTCTTTTGAAAAAAGAACATTTCAAAGTCGAAGTACTGCCGAATTAGGATTAGAATTTTTGACCAAAATAAGCCTTTTATAAGTCGGCATTCTGCCCATTTAAAAGCTCCTTTTATTTAAATCCTCTTCATTTCAAATTCCAATGAACCATGTTCCGAACCTAACCCAAATCTAGAATAGAGTTTGAGTCAGTTGGGTCGAGTCCAGCCTAGTTAGGCTCATGTTGGTCTTGTCTAAGGTTCAAGTGAACCTTTTGTCTAGCAAAACACAACCTAAGTGGGTTACCGAAGTCACCCATTGGGTCCAAGTCATGTATGTCGACCAGTTGTTTATTGTCAAACCACAAAATGCCCTATCTAGAACACTATGGGGCGTCATTCTTAAACCTATGAACCATGTCTGGTTTATTCACACGCGTGTGACTCCTTTTAAATGAGCCACTTAGCTCATTTCCTGGGTCTAGGTCTGTCTTTGAGTTAAGTCTAAGTCAAAGTTTGAGTCTGTGAATCGAATCCTTATTTGTGCAGAGGTTTGACTCGGATTTTGATTTCGTTCGGGGTTTCTTTGTAGAAAGGACGGTCCGGACAAGGAAAATGATAACATAAGCACTTGTGACAAAAATGATAACTGAAAGACGATTCAAACTCGTTGAAGACCAGCTGAAGCTCTCTCAAGGAGAGAGTATCCACTATGAAAATGCTAGGGCCTATGCCCCAGTCCAGGATGAACTTCTCAAAAACTTTGTGCTCACAGACATACCTAAATTTAAGGGCACTGAAAACCCTCTGCAACACGTTAGGTCCTACAAGGAGCACCTTGCTTTAAAGAGTGTGCCCGCAAGTATTCTAACTTCCATCTTTGCTCAGTCTTTGGAGGAACATCCAAGTGCATGGTTCTATAACCTAGATCTGAAGAATTACCTTACATTCGAAGATCTAACCACTGAATTCTGTAGGCATTATGCTGACAATGCCGAGATCCAAACAACAATGAGAACTCTCGAATTTATGACCCAAAAGGAGAAAGAGGGCTTTACTGATTTCTTGGCCCGTTGGTGCGCTGAAAGCGTGAAGTTGACCAAAAAGCCCGACGAAGTTGATATGGTCGACAAGTTTGTGAAAAATCTTCAACCCGTCTACCATAATGAGCTGAAATATAAAAACTTTAGCACATTCAAAGATCTAACCCGCATCGGGAGGAAAATCGAAGATGATCTCTGTGTTATGGAAGCTACTAAGCCCAAAGGATACCCTGGGGCATCATCCTCTAAATAAAAGGCACCTGCAAGTACCAATCACATCCAAGCTGTTGACTTCTTGGGAGGAACTTCCAGAAAGCCACAACGTTCTAGCCCAATAGTGTTCACTGACTTATGATGTACTTGTACATATACCCTAAAAAGACTCATGGCCCAGGGAAAGCTGATTCCCATTGGCCCAACTCCTGAACCATTGTTGGAACAACGGCCCAAATGGTACAAGTCGGATGCATATTGTGCCTACCATCGAGGAAAAGGTCATGACACATAAAGATGCTACCGTCTTAGAAACGATATCCAAGATATGGTTGAGAGTGGAACACTCCCAAGCCCAACCGTGAAGCCCAATAATGTTACTAACCCATTTGGGAATCATGCAAATAGGATATTTGTCGAAGACAATGTTGATATGACTCATCTGATCCAACCTATCTGTTGCCGAAACGGTTTCTATGTGGGTAAACAGTTTGTTGATTGCTCCAAGTATTTCCCGAGTTTAGAGAACGAAGTTCAAATCGGGAATTTTTCTATTAACTGCACCCCCTACATTCTTAGGAGTGCCAATGAAATCAATGGTATCTGGGCTGATGACGAAGATGATGTATAGCTTGAAAAGGGTGCTATTGTCCCATTCACTAAAGATGAAGTCTTAAAGTTGAGAGAAGAAGCTCTCGAGTCCAACAACTTGACATGGCTGGGCCGTTCATTTCGAGTTGAGAAGACTATCCATGGGTCGACCCCTAAAGATAAATAACCAACCATAATCGAGGCCCTTAACGAGGGGAAAGCCCAAGGGGCTCCCCTTATTAAGCAACTACAAAAGATTGAGATCGACAACATAGGATTGCTCTTCAAATTGACTACAGGAGAAGGAGAAATATTCGAACCAGACGATGATTCCGAGTCTGAGTCCGAGTCTGATATGAGTTATAGGTCTATGTCTAAGGAGTCGAGTGTCAAAGATACCCCTCCCCCAGTCTTTTCTTCTAATGTACCTTCACCTAGTTCTGGTATTCCGGGGCCTGTCCTGAATACTGCATCAGTTCCGCCACTGACCTCTGATCAGTTGGCCCAGATGTTAGCGCAATTCGCGCAATTTCAAATCAATAATAATAATATGAACCAGTTTGTTTACAACTCGTCTCTTTTACTTTGTAATTCCATTTTCGAAAATAATTTTTTTAGTAGTGATTTTGAGAATGAGGCCGGAAATAAACAGGTTGAAGAAAATAGGGACGAAGAAGAGGAGGTAGAACTGCCTCCACATTTGGTTAAAGGGTTGGAAGAATACGACCAAAGAAACTCTGTGATCGAAGATACAGAAACCATCAATTTAGAGTCTACCTTAGAACCCCAAGAGCTCAAAATAGGAACCGCTCTAGATCCTACGAAAAGCAAGGGTTTATTGATCTACTAAACGAGTTCAAAGACGTGTTTTCATGGTCTTACAGAGACATGCCGGGAATTGAAAACACAAAATTCCGATCAAGCCAGGATTTAAGCCCATCAAACAAAAGCTACGTAGAATGCATACTGAGTGGTCTTTGAAAGTCAAGAAGGAGATTGATAAACAGTTCAAAGCCGAGTTCAAAGTCGGGTTCATCAAAGTATCCGAGTATTCCGATTGGGTAGCCAATGTAGTACCAGTACCAAAGAAAGACGGGAAAGTACGCGTGTGCGTCGACTTCCTAGATCTGAATAGGGCTAGCCCAAAAGATGATTTTCCATTACCTCACATCGATATATTGGTTGACAACACCGCGAATAATGCCCTGTTATCTTTCATAGATGGGTATGCCGGTTACAATCAGATAAAGATGGTCGAGGAAGATATGCACAAAACAACCTTTACAACACAATGGGGAACCTATTGTTATACAGTGATGCCCTTCTGATTGATAAATGCCGGAGCCACATACCTAAGAACAACAACAAAGTTTCTATATGATATGATGCATAAATAAGTAGAGGTCTATGTTGACGACATGATCGTGAAATCGAAAGAACGTGATGGCCATCTTAGGGCATTACGAAAATTCTTCGAAAGACTAAGGAAGTACAATATGAGACTAAACCCCCAAAAATGTGCATTCGGGGTCACTTATGGCAAGCTTCTGGGTCATATTGTTAGCCATCGTGGCATTGAAGTGGACCCTATGAAAATCAAGGCCATCATGGAAATGCCCCATCCCGAGACCGAAAAAGAAATTCGAGGTTTCTTGGGCCGAGTCCAATACATAAGTCGCTTCGTTGCAAAGTTGATAATGATATGCAAGCTAATCTTTAAGAAACTGAAGGTCATAGAGCATGAGGTATGGTACGATGAGTGCCAAGTTGTATTTGACAAAGTTAAGGAAATTTCATCCGCTTCACCCGTACTTAGCCCACCTATGGCTGGATTGCCACTATCTTTGTATCTAACAGTAACGGACACCGCGATGGGGGAAATGCTAGCTTAAACCGTGGAAAAAGAAGAAAGAGTTATTTACTACATCAGTAAGAAGTTCTTAGAATATGGAACAAAGTATGCGGCAGTGGAAAAGACATGTCTAGCCCTAGTTTGGGCAACGAAGAAGTTGAGGCACTATATGCTTTATTACAGTTTCAGTGTCTATTCCATAATGGACCCAATAAAGTACTTGTTTGAAAAACCAGTGCTAAATGGCAAGATGTCAAGATGGATCCTTATGCTATCGGAATTTGATTTCAAGTACGTACCGTTGAAAGCTATAAAAGGATGGGCAATCGCAGATTTCCTCGCTGATAACCCAATAGAAGAAGATGGTGTTACAGACACCTGGTCATTTCCAGATGAGAATGTGGTACGCATCGAAGATGAAGTATGGGACTTCTATTTCGATGGAGCCTCAAAAAATATGGGGTATGGGGTTGGTATTCTCCTCATTTCGCCAAAAGGGGAACATATACCCGTGTCTATCAAATTGGATTTCCTTGTCACCCATAATGTAGCTGAATATAAAGCATGCCTACTGGGTTTGCGTAGTGCCATTGATTTGAATGTAAAGAAGCTACTTGTTCATGGTGACTCATCGTTGGTCACTAACCAAGTGACAGGGACATGGAAGATTAAAAGTGACAGTATGGCACCATACCAGGCTAAGATAGAAGATCAGAGTTGGAAAAGTATTTCGACGAAATACAGTATGTTCACTTACCAAGAGAAGAAAATCAGTTTGCAGATGCCTTATCAAAACTGGCAGCCTTAGTCAATATCCCAGATCACATAGACAGCATGCTACTATGTGTCGAACGAAGATCGTCACCATCACACGTCAATGAGATCCATGATATCGAGGAAGATGAAATCGAACCTTGATACACATCAATAGTGAAATTAAAAGACACGGGAGAATACCCCGATAACCTCGACGCACGTGGGAAGAGAGAATTACGAATGCTTTCGGCCAATTTCGTTAAGACCAATGATGGGCAATTGTACAAAAGAACCGCACAAGGTGTTTTGTTACGATGTATTGATAAAAGGACAGCAGAATGGGTCATAGAAGAAGTTCATGACGGGGAATATAGACCACACATTATTGCTCACATGTTAGCTCGAAAAATCATGAGACTTGTTTACTACTGGACTACAGTGGAGGCAGATTCTCAACACTATGTCAAACATTGTCACAATTGCCAAATATTTGCAAATGTACAGCATGTACCACCATCTATGTTGTATACCATGACATCACCATGGCCATTTTCAACCTAGGGAATAGACATCATCAGAAAAGTAAATCCCTCTGGATTGGGAGGACAATGTTTCATCCTGGTTGCAATTGACTACTTCACGAAGTGGGTAGAGGCTTGGTCTTAGAAAGACCTAAAGGCATATCAAGCAGCCCAATTCATTCAAAATGACATCATCTGTCGATATAGGGTACCACACGAGTTAATCAATGACCATGGGACCCACTTTTAACTCGAAACTGAAATTAAACTTGAAAAGTATAAGATAAAACATCACAAGTCATCACCTTACAGACCACAGACAAAGGTGCAGTAGAGGCTGCTAATAAGACAATTACAACCATCTTAAAGAAAATGTCTGACAATTACAAGGATGGGCTAACAAAGATACCCTTTGCTCTATGGGGATAAAGAACATCAATCAGAACAGCCACGGGTGCAACCCCGTATTATTTGGTTTATGGGATGGAAGCAATCCAACCCATCGAATTAGAAGTACCATCCTTAAGAATATTACTTGAGAGCCAGGTCTCTGAAGCAGATTGGGTCCAAGCTAGGTATGACACCTTAGTGTTGCTAGATGAGCGGCACTTGAATGCACTGTACCAAGTCTAACTCTATCAGAAGAGGATAAAAAGAGCTTTTAAATAAAGGTGAAACCTCGGGGAATTAAGGAAGGATATTTGGTGTTAAAGTCGGTTCATGCTTCATTACCAGTGGACCCACGGGGTAAATTTAAACCAAATTTGGCAGGCCCTTACTTGGTGAAGAAGATCCTGACAGGAGGAGCGGTCCGATTAACTGATTTGGATGGGAATGACTTCTCAAATCCAACGAATTTGGACCAATTAAAGAAATACTATCCTTAAGGCCTCATTTTCAAATGTTATGAAATAATGTTTGGATTGCATTGTATTTGAGTCAAATTGTTTTCAAAGTTTGGCATTTGTTGCCACTGCATTTTAAGTTGTAAGAACTACGGCTTTGGTTTGATTCTGTTGAAAAGCAGATACATAGGCAACTCTTGACAAGAGTACAACATACATAATTTCAAATGCAGAAACTAGGAATTTTTAATAAAATAATATTTTTTTTATTTCAATAAATTCCGGGCTAAGCCTATTACAATCAATCAAAAGGAAAGAAAAACCACATAATAATAATAATAACAGATAATAAACTATAGCCTTTAGCTCATCGATAGCTGAATCCTATAACCCACCACTGCGAGACGAAGTTTCACCCATCATCACTCTGGCCCGTTTCTTTGGAGGAACTACACTTTCTTCACGCGGGCGCAGTCTGTCTCTTGCACTCGGTCGAGCACCCAGTCGTTCGGCCAAAGTGGGCCCTTCGTCCAGCTGAACACCCAGTCTACCCCATACACTCGAACTCCTAGGACTAGTCCTGTTAGTCGTGTCGGTCCTAGTCTCAGGCTCAGTTGAAAGAAGAGTCGCTCTGGTGAAGAATGCTCAATTTCTGAGAGCCTCTTCGTGTTTCTTCCAGTCCACATCTTCATCCTTGTACAAACTTCTCCTAGTTTCAAATGATATCTCAGTAGTCCATTTGAGATATGATTGAGATACCCATTTTGAAGCAGCGGGCTCAAGAAGAGCCCAAGTAGTCCTGCGGTGCCAGGAACAGAGCCAAATCTAGCACCGAGCACGAATGAGAGGCCTTGTGCGGCCTCGATAGCGTGAACCACCTATTTCCGGCCATACTGACGAAGAATTCGGTTAGGGTAAATGTATATGGATAGATACAAGCCCAATAGAGTAATGTGGCGTGTCCTATCAACATCAGGAAGCCCAGTAAGAAAGCCCATGCAAAGCCATGGCAAAGACCACAGAACATGTGACCCAATCCCAGTGGTTAGCATTTTACGCCAGTAATCGGATCCCTTCTTTAGTGCAAATCGAGAAGTACGGTTGTAGATGCTCCTAACTCGGTATTTCATCGGATCATTTGGTGGGTCAATGAAGCCAAGTCCTTCCATCAATCAAACCTGTCAAAAACAAAGAAAAAAACATGAAAAATAAAAACAATGAAAAATAAAAAAAAGATTAAAAAAAAGAAACCTGAAGAAGACGGGTTGATCCTGTAAAAGGAGCATTTGGGTTGATCTTACGGAGATCCAAACCCTAAAGTGTCTCGGCCAAAATGATTGGGGCTGGGTTAGCATGCCTCTCCATTTGTTCTAAAATCCTAATCAAACGGGCTTGATCTTGACCTGTTGCAACATCCATACACCCCCTCGAAGCAATACAGGTGTAACATTATCAAACCAAAGGCTCGTCGCCGATACACAGTGGCAATGGCAAGAGCATTTGCATTTCGAAAGATATGAACTAGCGCATTCAAATCCACTTGCTCTCCTTTGATCACAGCATGGGCCTCTTTGCGAGTCAGGCCCAGATATTCACAGTATAGCCTAACCCAATAAGCAGTAAAATCAGGAACAACAGGCTCTTATGTTACTTTCCATCCCCCTAATATGGTGAATTCTTCGGGAAGAGGGCAGATTTCCCCTTCGGAAAAAGAAAAAACACGGTGATTCGGATCCCACTTTCTCAAGCATTTAGCTAGAAAGGCAGTTTGAGGAATAATCTTAACATAGGGAAGTATTGGTTGAATACCAACATCTATCAGGGTTTGGGTTTCTCACCCTTCGAAATCATTAGCCCAACCCTTCATGGTTCTACTAGGGAATTCATATTTTTTAGAAAGAGTTTTTTAGAGAAAGAAGTTGAAGAGAGAATTGTGTTTCTCTTTTCCATGTATTCCCCTCCTTATATTGGGAAAAAGTTGGAGATTCCTTGTGATTTTAGGAAACTCAATATTTTGGAATTCTACCGGGTCTAGGAAACTTTGAGTTAAAGACTTAAGGAAAACCAATCTCATCAGATCTAAGGAAACCAACTCCTTATGGAGGTCCGCCGCAGTGAAGCCTTGAGATACGCGCCAATTTGGCCCACCCACCATCATTTGACCCATTTGCAGCCGGAACGGCTAATCTACATTTCTACCCCCAACGAGTCAACGTTTGAGTTAAAACCCGTACACACTTACGGATTTTTTCTTTTTATTTGAGGGTAGCGGGCTATGCCCACCTCATTTTTGGGTCCCCATCATAATTACAGGTCTTGTGTGGCATTTCAAATGCAAGTCGAGTCTACCCACCAAACGTTTTTTTTGAAATTGTCATTTTCAAGATCGACGATCATTTTCAATTCGGGTCGACGACCCATCATCAATTTCAACATTCAAATTCAAGATCGAAGATCATTTTCAATTTCAAAATGTTATCCGGGTCGACTACCCATTATCAATTTCAACACGTCAATTTCAAGATCGAAGATCATTTCAATTTCAAAATGTCAATTTCAAGATCGAAGATCATTTCAATTTCAAAATGCTATTCTGGTCGACGACCCATTATCAATTTCAATATCCATTTCAAGATCGAATATTATTTTCAAATCGGGTCGATGACCCATTATCAATTTCAAACATGTCA
>VHZZ01002728.1:24973-37818 GCA_009801015.1 Silene noctiflora | reverse complement strand
GACTCGATTAATGACTTAAACAAACCCGACTTAAAACTAACCCAAAACTACTCCCTAATCTCGGCCCAATTAGCTCTATAATACTCCTCCATTAATTCGGCCCAATACTAATACGCTCTCTTAATCAGCTTCTTAATCCAGCCCAATTCACTCCTCTAATCCCTCTTTAAATGTCGTCTTCCTCTTTATGGTGCCAAAAAACAGGACAAATCAAAACGACCTCCATCATAGAGCAAATCGCAGCTTCTTTATGTCTTGTGTTGCGGGCCGGTTGACCGGCTGTCGTCGAGGTCACCGGCACCGAGCAAACTGAGAATAAGGGAGGAATTGAAGTGAGCAAAAGTGAGAGCCGGGGTGCCGGACGTCGTGGCACCGGTAGAGAGCAGCAGGGAGTTGGGTTTTTGAATTCTGGAGATTGAAATGGGATTGGGAGCCGGGTGGCCGGCGACCGGTAACCATGCCGGCGCCGAGTGATGCTGAAAAAATGGAGGAAATTGTGACGTTGTGCAGGTCGGTAAAGAGACGGCTGCCGGTTGCACGGCAGAGGATGCTTGCTCGTTGTTGTTGTATGCTGATGATGACGAATGGAAATGATGATGAATGGTGGTGATAWCGAGTTGATGATGATGGAGATGGAGGCTGGGTGATGAAGGTTGATCAATTGGTTGATGATGGAATGCAATTGGTGGTGATGTGATGATGAATTGATGGAGATGGTTGCGATGAATGGTGATGATAATTGTGATTAAATGATGAAGATGATGGTGAATTGGTGGTATGGTGATGGTGGTTAATTATGGTGATGAACGATGAGGTTGTTTGATGTTGAGGAAGAAGAAAGGTCAAGGTCAAGGTCAACTTTGACCTTGACTTTGATCTTTAACATCCAATTCGCTTTGTTTCCGCCTTGCCATCCCGTCTCACCTACATTATTAAATTAAACTCAAATAATAATAATAATAATAATAATAATAATAATAATAATAATAATAAACCGACTAATTACTAAATATAATAAATACGACTAATTATTATAAATTAGTAAATAAATGAGCTTTTATATAATTAAGCACGCAAAATCGAGTCGGAATAAGGAATAAATGTGGGGTAAAATGCGGTTAAATGCTACTTATCATTGTCCTTATGTGCCTTGAAGGTTATGGACACGAGACATGTATTTCGTTAGGGTCGATGTGAGATTATTTTTTTGATATGAATTCGAGTCGTGTAAGTATGTGTAGGAGAATGCTATTAATTTCAACTCGAAATGATTGTGGTACTTGAACTGGGCTTGATTAGGTAGTGATGTAAGTATTGTCAACAAGAAATGGTGAATAAAGATGTGTTGTATGTGAGTGAATGTTGATAAGGCAAAGAATGAAGATTGAGGGATATAAAGGGTAATAGAAAGCCAAATGACGTTTGATGAAGAAACCCGTTTCACTATTAGTAGTATTTTGTAATTAAGGGAGTATTACTTTGTAATCCAAAGCTAGGGGTGTGTTCAGTAGATTAAAATGAAAGATTGATAGTGAATTTTAGGTAAAGTTTATGTTGGAAATTGGGAGTGCAAGAAAGTGACTTTAGCTTGTGTAAGGTGTCTTGAGTCGAGTAAGATGATTATACAAGATAACTTGTGGATGATGAGTATTGCGTGGTCTATATTGGATATTTGTTGAATGATTGAACTTATAAGTAGCGAATGAGGCTTGAATTGCATGTTGAGAGATATCTAGTAAAAGTCATAGTAATGTCTGGTGGTGAAACTACTTGAGGGTTGTTGTGCACGTATGATGTGGTAATTGATAGTTATAGTATTATACCGACGTCGGTTTTTCGGGGGTGTCGTTTTCGGGAGTGTTATTTTGTGAGATAAAGTTGTAGATATAGTACTACCAAGTTAATCCCCGCGGTTATGAATTTTGAAATATCTTGATTATGTCGGTCGTGCAACTTGGATGCTTATTTTAATTATGTCGTAATGGTGGCCATAAGGCCAAGATATTGTTTTAGATTCATGTAATAGACGGTGTGTTAGTCCCTATTGGAAGTTATTTATGTTGGTGTAGTGTTATAGGCAAGCTTAAGACGATTTTTGGGAACTACCCAGTTCTGCCAGAGGACACTCGGCCGAGTGCTCCGTTCACTCGACCGAGTGCCACTTGCTCGGCCGAGTGACCACCCCACTAGATCGAGTGGCCTGCTATGGTGCATGTTGAATCGGGAAACGTGTATCCCGAGAGTCTGGCCAGGTTTAGACTAGGATCGGATATGTATTATCGTCGTCCTACCGGGAGGAAATGAGTCTAGAGCAGTAAAGGTCATGTATCCATTGTGTTTTGCATATGTCATTTGCCATGTGATGAATTATTTGTAGTTATTATCGTATTTGATGTCAATTATCAATGCCTTTCCTTATATTCACTGTTATGTATGCCTCTTATGCTTTCGTGTTTTCATTTAAGCTATTCTTGCTCATTCTCTACTCGGTATGATTTTTTTACGTTTATAATTACGCTTATTTTGATGTAATGTGGCTGGGAGAAACATGAGTTACTCCCCACTGACTGTGGCGTTCATGTTTACATGAATGACAGGTACAAGTTGGTGCTCTATGGGGTTGAGACTCGTGTGAGCTAGCAAGCATCGACCTTTGACTTTTACATTTCATAGCTGAGACTCACCCTTTTTGGAGCATGTTATTCGTGGGATATCTTTTCCCCATTTCTTCTACTTTGGTTTGTAAAACCTAAGTTTACTCTTTCGTACCCATTCGCTTATGTTTAGTGGTACCTCGTGTTAAACTTTAAAAAGTTTAAAAAATCCCGCATTTTTCCGCTGCAATTCATTAGATATGTTTATGTTATATCGCAGGGTGTCACAGCTTTACTGTATTGACAATCGAAAAAAAGATGGTCAATGCTCTCAAAGTCCATGTCACATATACAACATGTATCATCTTCACATATATTTAGATTGGACAGTTTATCCTTCGTATTAATATTTCAATGATTATAGATCCATGCTAAGAAACCATGTTTTGGTATTGTCCACTTATTCCAAACCAACTTGTGCGATTGAACCTTATTCCCCTTGTCTCTCAGAAAAATCGTACCCTTTTGCTATTGTATATCTCTGCTGGTTTCCATTCACCCATAACTGTTGCTGGTTGAGATATTTCTCTTAACGAATCCATATCCTTATGTTGAATGGTTCTATTAAGAAAGGGCTTGATGGATTCGCCGCTATATTGAGAGATTGAGCTTTAAAGCTCTTAATGATTTTATAGCTCATACGTGAGTGGTCTATGTGGAGATAGACTTGATGGAATCACCTAAGTGAGTGTGAAGGGTTGGCCTCCTTCTATGAGAAACTAGACTATCTCTTTAGAGTGCTCATGAGAATCACAAGGTTCACTTGGCCATAAATTTGTTGAATTGTATCGCGGAACTCGTTTGGAACTTAAGGTGAGATATGTGTTTGGAATTTACACCCGAATTCTAGGAGTTCAAGATTCGTTCACTCTCTAGGCGATGAAAGAATTGTTCCATCCCATTCACTATATGTTAGTTCAAATCGAAAGATACTAATGCATAAGTATCAATCCTTATTAATATGCTCATAATTTTGTCTATTATTTGCATTAGTGGGGGATTGTTGGACGTAATGCAAAGGCTAGTAATGTTGTTTATATAGATTACATTGTAGATAAGCCTTCCATTGTCTCGTAAGAGAATCTCTACACTCTCTCCACTACTTGCAAGTTTATAGCCACTAACATCATGTTTGACCCATCTTTATGGTAGTGGTTATGCCACTAACTTTGTGGTTATGGAATCCATTATCTACCACTATAAATATGAGAAGGTTGTAGTATTTGAAACACACATCTTCCGTATATCATATACTACTTCTCTTTGATAATTTTAAGCATACCATATGAGTTCCATTCATAGGCGTTTTTGGCGGGGTGCAGAGGGTTCATTTGCACCCCCTTTCTCGAAAAATAATTACAGTTTTCTTTAGTAAAGGAGTACATTAGTTATATGAGTCTAGTGGTTATTAAGAATATTTCTTAGATAGAGGTCATGGGTTCTACTCCTATATTGAACAATTTTTATTTTAATGTTGTATATTCCCCCCCCCACACACACACACACACACTCATTTTCATTACATTTTGTCCAACTAAACAAATTTTTTTTTTTTTCGTATAACTCGATATTTTCATTGTTAAAAAATTTTACGCATCCCCGTCCATAAAATCTTAGAACCGCCTCTGGTTCCATTTCCTAATGGTTGAGTACAAAACTTTTAGGAGCGTTGTGTGACCTTGGGGGATGACGCCCATTTCGATTTGTACCGTAGTCGGAGTGATTTCGTTTCTCATCGGTGGACTCCATAGCACGACACAACATCCATTCTCTAAATTTTTTTTGCCCCTATAGTGACCTTATATTTCCAACACAAAAAATAAACTTACAATCCTTTCGAGTTTAATTACAAATATATAGTGTCTACATACATACGCTAAAAATAAATGATACGGAGTACCATTTAGGGATAGAAAAGATGTTAACATTTCATTACCGAATACCATCGTTCAAGCAGTCTAGCAGGACCCGGTGTAGGAAAATTGGTTATTCAACGTGGGTAAATAATGGAGCTATCGTAAGTGTGACAGTGTGTAATGTGTATACATTTAACAGTACACTACGAATACTTGATTTGTGAGAAGATTTAATTATAAAAGGAAACATCGAGGGAGTTAATCACATCTTAGGTGTACATGCAAGATTATCAAAATCTTTTACCTACTAGAGGCAAAATAATCAAAATCGTAAGTATCGTAAATATTGCTTGTCAGTTTTTGTCCTACGACTCATGCATGTGATAATTATTAAACAATATCTTAATTGGAGTACAAGTACCGTTTCCTTGATATAGCTAAACGGACTCATTTTAAACAAGGAAAATCTCAATTGCGTACTTTGAGTAAGTAGCAATCCATTACAGCTCATGAGTTTATAAAGTCCGAAAAATTAGACGTTAGACATGGGAAAGCCTGCATGTTTAAGTACTCCAATCAAGCTCAAGTGTTAGCATTTAGGGATTATTTTCAATTTATTTTTTGTGAACCAAAATTCAAATAGGGAAGAATATTTTTAAAAAGTGAGTAAATGAAAATAACATTATGATAAACCGAGCTCGATTTGAAATTTCAAGGTTGAACTATTATCGAGCTGATTATTTAATTGTGGTATCAACGGTTGACTAAACTTCGCACAAACTCTACGGAAGATAACTCCACTGAATTTTACCCGCAAAAAGATAAAGATCAGAAAGATCAGAGTAACTGGCCGTGATCTCGGAACTTCAGTGTGAGCGACAAGTATATATTAGAAAATCCCATAATCCTAGTAACGAGACCTTAAAATAATATTATTGTCAGAAGTTAAGTTTCCAGGTTTTGCAGGCATGCAAGTTTAATACATTGCTTATGCAACCAAAAACGTTGTACTTAGTTACGGAGTATTAAATTAATGAACTACGTAATATTTTAACAATATAATCTTCAAACTTTTGGGGTCTTCTTATCCTATAAAAGGCGATGACAGTCGGTTATCAATCCACAACTCAAATATTCAACAGTACAGATAAAGCAAACAAATACGGAGTAATTAACAAAAAAGTATCGATCATGGCAAGTCGTGCATGTTTAAATGCTCTTATGTTCATGCTTCTCCTCTCTTTTGCTTGCGTTGCTCACTCTGCTTTGGTAAGAATTTTGTTTCAAAACAATAGTAATTATTGCGCGCGACCATCACTTAAGGGTCGGAAAGTGATCATTTTTGTAAGAAATAGTATTCCCTCCATCTCAGTCATTAATTTACATTTACTTTATTTTCCCCTCACTAAATAAAGTAAATGTAAATTATTCACTGTAACAGGGGTTAACTATTTTATGTTAAATGCTTACCGCTTTGAAAATGTAGTCATTTTATAATAATTATAAGTGGTCACTTTTTAGCTAACTAGTCTTCCACTATAATTTGTGTCAAAACAAAGTATTCGGTAATTAGAAAAATATATCAATGTATGTTTTTAGTATTTTTGTTCTTATGTTGAGTATATTTGTTGATATGGATGCAGCATAATTGCGTGTACACTGTATACGTGAAGACAACAGATGTGGCATATGCAGGGACAGATGCAAAGGTAAACCTAAAGCTATATGACAACCAAGGTAATATGGTCGAAATAGCAGACCTTGAATTGTATGGAGTTATGCCTCAAGGTTATGACTATTTCGAGCGAAAGAATTTGGATGTCTTTGCTATCCCAACTAAATGTTTAGCTACCAAAGTTTGCAAAATCGAGTTGAGCCACGACAATACCGGTGTTCATCCTTCATGGAATGTCGATTACTTGGAAGTCAACACGGCTGCGCCCCAAATGCTTTGCAACCACCAGAACTTTGGCATTCAGGACTGGCTCTCTACTAAGCCTCCTCATCAACTCTCTGTTGTAAGGGACGCATGTGGTGCTGTTAAGGAATCTGTCCTTGAAATCCCAGACTTTGCTTGAGGGAGATAACTTGGGTAAGAAGTCGCATATAGTTAGTAGGATTATGTGATAATTCGAGGTGTTGGAATGAGTTTTGGAAATTTCAAATTTAAATCAACTCATCCATTAAGCCTCGAATTTTATCATGTCCTACAATAGTATCGACTGTCTTACCCAAGTGTTACTGCAACTTACAAGTTGCTTATCAAGATGTTTACCTAATATATCAACCATCGTGTTAGTTTGTGTTTTCATTAATTTAGTATGAATGAATGAATAAGGTTGATTACTCATCCATCAAGCCTCGAATTTTATCATGTCGTACAATAGTACGTAGGTTGATGCATTGTGTACTTTATGCAACTGTTGGGCTCTACATTGTGATTCGAAAATCAGATGGACTTAATCGTCATATTCCACTTTAGTAATGAGGTTGGTGAGATTTGAATCTGTGACCTTCTAGTCACATATCTGTAAACCATGTCAAGAAACGATCTTAACAAAAAGTTTAAGGTGATGATTGGAGTACCAAAATCGATTTTATACTTTTAACACATTTTTCGCTAGATGCTCTACTCTTAGGGGGTGTTTAGTAAACAGTAGATTGCAAAAAAAATTAGCTAATTTAGGGTTTTTAGCATATTTTACCAATCAATATGTTGTTTGGTGTGTTGGGTAAACAGCATATTGAAATGGTAGATTGAGGCCGAATCTACTATTTTACAATATGCTGCTCCACCCAAAAAAAAAAAAAAAAAAAAAAAAAAAAAAAAAAAAGCATATTTGACCAATAGTCAAGCCTGTCAACAAATTCTACTAATTATAATCTGCTTCTAGCAATATGAATTCGTTATTTATCAAACAGGACCGTAAGCTTAAACAAGAGGAGATTGTTAATTGATTAACACTTTAATTAGTTCATTTTCAATAGATTTAGGGCCTGTTTAGCCAAGCTTTTTAAGTGTTTTTCTAATTGTAAAAGTAGAAGATGGGTCAGACAATATTAGGGTAGATGTAAAACTACTTTTGAAATGTCATAAGCTAAAAAAGGGCCACTAAAAGCAGAACCACCAAATTGATGCTTCTGCTTCCACTTCTCCCAAAAACTATTAGATTCCACATCAATTTGTTGAGAAACTATTTTTACAAAAGTTGGGCCAAACAACCACAACTATTTCAAAAAGTACTTTATGAAAAAACTCCTTCGAAGAAATAATAGCTCTTTTACATAAAGATCACATCTCATAATAATCCTCTGATTAAATTTGATCCACTGAAAAATCTTCTCTCATGGAAGATCCCTTTCCCGCCCTTCCGCTGAGATCGAATGCTCAAACACCATCCCCTTCTACGAGTATTAATCCCATCGAAAATGTTAACAATGAATTCCCTCCCTTCTTAAAAAAATTCAAAACGCATGACAATGCATATTAGCGATTTCCTATCGAATCCATCACATATGAATAATCACGCGAAACTGGATACGTTGAAACAACCTATTGCTAATAAAACTTTTACAATGGGCAGCAGACTATCCTCCATACATTTTAATTTAGGGAAAAGTTACAAGGAGTTAGTGAGGGAGATAGTTTTATCAGTTAGTGAGGGAAAAACCAATCTCAACTTCGACCATTAAACGAGCATACCCCAATCTGGTTGGCAGGACTTTGTTTTTTCAGTTGTATATGGCTCTAATGATGATAGTGAGATAGCATAGTTGTGGACTCATTTGAGGGACATAAAGAATACTTATCAGGGGCCATGGGGAGTGTGTGGAGACTTCAATAATGTGTTGAACTTTAATGAAAGAATTGGAAGTGATGTGACATGGACTGAAATTGCTGACTTCAGAAATTGTGTGCAATATTGTGATTTGGTTGATATTAAAGGGCAAGGAGCTTTTTATACTTGGAACAACAAACAACAACCTGCTTCAAGAGGCTTCTTTAGAATTGATAGATTTATGGTTAACTCAGAGTCGCTGGATCTTTATCCTGATACTTATGCTCATTTTCTTCCTGAAGGCCTTTTTGATCATAATCCTTGTGTTTGTTATAGACGACTTATGAGGGAGAAAAGGAAAGCTCATTTTAGATATTATAATATGTGGAGTCTTGATCCTGAGCTTAAACAAGTGGTACAAAATTCTTGGAGTACTTATGTTGGTGGATGTATAAACTGGTGTCAAGACTCAAAAATATCAAGGGAGCTCTTAAAATTCTAAATAGAAATAGATTTTATGATGTTGAGAAATATGTTGTGGTGGCAAAAGCTCTATTAGAGTAAATTCAAGTTCAGCTGCATATATCGATCTCCTATTGATCATACTCGCCTTGCTGCTAAAACTGAAGCAGCAACTTCTTATAAGCAGTTGTGCAGAATTCAACATAGCTTTCTCGGTCAAAGAGCTAAGATTGAGTGGATTAAATTTAGAGATAAGAATACTAGATTTTTTTCATAATCAAATTAGGGCCAGGTAAATACATAATAGGGTTATGTATGTCCATAAGAGGTGTTGATGGGGTTCTGTATAACACTTGTGATGATATTGAGGAAGCTTTTCTCAAATATTATAAAACTCTTCTGGGCACTTCTAAACCTACTGTGGATGTTCACAAGGCTACTGTCAGGACTGGGAGACTAGTGACAGAGGATCATATGACTATTCTTTTATCTACAGTGTCAGCTAATGAGATTAACGAGTGTATGTTTTCAATCCCATCTACTAAATCCCCAGGATCAGATGGTTATTCTAGTCAATTCTTCAAGGAATCTTGGGAGATAGTGGGACATGATGTTATAATGGCTATTTAGGATTTCTTTAATTCTGGCAAACTTCTTAAGCAGGTTAATTCTACCACTCTTACACTTATTGCTAAAGGTGTTAATCCTACTAGTGTATTAGAGTTTAGACCTATTGCTTGTTGTAAGACTGTGTATAAAGTGTTGGCCAAAGTATTATGTAGAAGACTTAGTAAGATCCTCCCTGACTTTGTGAGTGAAAACCAAGGGGGCTTTTAAAGGTAGGAACATAGTAGAAAATATTTTAATTTGTCAAGATCTTGTGAGGATGTATAACAGAAAGGTCGCTTCACCTAGATGCTTAATTGAGATTGATCTTAAGAAGGCCTATGACTCAGTAGAATGGTCTTTCTTAGATCAAATGCTTAAGGCTTTGAATTTCCCTCAAAGTTCATAGATCTGGTGATGGTTCGTTGTTCAGTTAAAAATACCGCAAGCGTACGGGTCAATGGTAGATGCATACGAGTCGATCTCAGGGAAGTAAAATTAAGTACTAGTCGAGTCAGATTACTTTAGCTACGAGGAATAGTAGTTGAAATGGTCTGAACTAATATAATAGGCAAATAACGATGATTGTAATCAAATTCTAAAAGGTCCGTAGTCACGTTATAGGTCGACAAGCTCATCTAAAGATTGGTAATTACCAAACCACCACTCGGATTAGACACTACCTAAATAGTTATTAACGACATTTCCAAGTCAATTAAACTCCCTAAATACTAATCAAAATCCTTACTTCCATAAGTGAATTCGACTAAAAATATAGAGGCATTAAGATGATAGTCAAGTCGTAATTGTCAATAAGACACTTCCGTGAATAATCACAATCAAAGATAAGATAAGATTAATGTTCTAAAATAAATCGTCTCGCTTTCGCAAATCGATTAAGTCTTAACTCTTAATTAAATGATGAAGTGGGTGGATGAATCTTGTCACAAACAATTCTCAATTCCCATTGAACAATCAATTNCAATTCCCATTGAACAATCAATTTGTTATTAGAATCATTCAATCAACAACAACAATCCAATTCAATATATATCTTTATCTAAATCTGAGATAGTAATTAGATAATTAAGATTTAAAAATTTAACACATGCTTGTCTTCCCTACAACGATCCTACAAACCTTAGATGAGAAATTACTCACTCATAATAGAGAAAGACAAACAGTTCATAATTAAAACAATAGAAGACATAACAAGAGAAGTAGATGAAAGATTACTTGTAATTGAAGAACTTGAATGTAGAGTAGAATAAAATCCAATTGCAATAATCCAAAGAGTGGAATAATTAAAGGTTAATCTAGAGAGTTTTTGTAATTAGGGCTAATCAAGTTCTAAGCATAAAATAAAACTGTCTATGTAAAAACTGAATGAAAAAGAAATAAGGGTTTCCCAATAATAACCTTTTTATTAAAACCTAAAAGTAAACTTGTTTTGGACTTTCCAAAACTCGAGAATATGGTACGTAGCGCTCCCGCGCAGGGGTTCCCCCCCCCCCCCCCCCCCCCCCCCCCCCCCCCCCCAAGGGAGAAGGATTCTGTCCAATTCGTTCTTCAGGTGTATATTTTCTCGCCCGGGCTAATATAACCCCGCCCAGGAGAACAAATCTAGTCTCCTTCACTTCACGAAACACGTCAATCTCCTATGGTCATGGCATTCAATCCTTTATCCTTCATTCCTATGTTCGGGAACTCATTTCTAATTACTTCTACCATGGGCTCCTTGCCAAGGATGGTTGTTTTGACCTGAAACATACCAAAGCGTAGTATATATCGAAACATGATAAAAGTATGCACAACTAGCCATAAACCATGCCAAGGGGAGTCAAAGTAAGCCTAAATATGCTACTAAAAACATGTAGGATAAGCACTTAACAAATTACCCCAAGCCGAAACCTTGTTTGTCCTCAAGCAAATACCCAGCAAACAATCAACAAATATGAGGACAAGATAGTGAAATGACAACCTACTCAATTTCAAATGCATCACCCTACACGAAATTAGCATCATAGATGTAAATGCCTCTTCCCTTGATAAATCAAAGGGAGTGGTGAAAACACAAACATAATCAATGATCATAAGACGGTGCAACACCTCACTCCATGCTCAATCCTTAGCCGTTCAATACCATGTACAAGAGGCTCACAGGATGTCACTCAATCATACATAAAAACATGGCAAGATTAATTGTGGCACTCACGTATTCAACCGGCAGGAAAGGTGCAAAAATGGCACTACGCCCAAAACAAGGGTGGAATACCCCTCCAATTCCATGCATTCAGATCATACAAGCGAGGTGAAAGGTTGTAATGGGGCTTAGGTTGAAGGGTAAGAATGTGGCGGCGTATTTGGATAATGTGGAGTTAAATGGAGTTAAATAGCTGGTAGTCGCACATTTGTACTTACCAAATGAATATCCAACATTAGAAACCCAACAACACTAAATTGACATTATAAGACAATCCGAAAAGAGTTAGAATAAATTGGTGAAATGATCTTAAACTTTACAACACAAGGGAAGCGACAAGTTCCCTTTTAAATCCCATTAGACACCATTTATCTAACACAATACAAGCAAACTCTGATTCGGACACAAACCCAAAACCCAAATCAAGTGACAAACTCCTTGTTGAGCATACTTAATGTCTCCATATCATTCCTTTATTTTTTTCATTCATGTCTTTCTTTTTTTTTTCCTTTTTTTTTCTTTTCATATTTATTTCTTTTTTTTTTCATCAGCTCCTTTTTTTCTAACAAATCTCAATATTACAACTTCGTGCTATCAACAACTGACTTGACAATTAAACGACCTCACCCACCTTCGCTAGCAAAATAACCACATAAGTACTACGCACGAATAGCCCAGCTAGGATCAGAAGTTTTGGAATGCAGCTATGTAATGTGGGTTAAACAAATAGAAAGAGGCTATAAAGGCTCAGACGGGCTACAAGCAGAGAATTAATTCAAGCGTAATAAATCAAGCTTTTTGGCCAAGTGGAGTTCAAATCATATCAAAAGAAACATGCCTCATGAATTTAAATGATCAAATGCACATGGGAACGAGGGAATATGCCACACTCAAGTGGAGCGCATCTTGGAGCGCATCTTGGAGGGAAAACTACTCACAATCCTAACAATGAGACTGGATACATGTACGCCGGTCTTGGAGGCTCTAAATCCTATCACTTTAAGTAGTTAAGCCTAATACACGGTGTGGTAAAGGATTCCGTGCCCCGTGAGGTGTCACGGTGTCAAGACTCATCTAGTAACATTTTCGAGTTATCTTAAAAAGACAACTAAGGCTTAAAACATGTAACTAGCAAGCAAACAAGGGCTAGCAAAATGAAATGAGACATAATCAAATGTTGAAGCATAGGCCATTGATAAGTGCATAATTTATATACTTTAACCCCTTATATTAGCTCCATTTTTCATGTCATTTAGCACTTATCTTAGTGTTTTTGAGCTAATAT
>VHZZ01002725.1:58743-69749 GCA_009801015.1 Silene noctiflora | reverse complement strand
CTATGATGTTCACTGCCTCGGGAAACTGAGATGGTAGCATCCTTGTATTCGGAGGTAGTCCTTGGTAAGGTGCCTTGGAGTATGGGGGTGTTACACGGATGGCCAGACAGAATACTTCAATAGTATGTTGGAGGAATACTTGCGACACTTTTTGTGGGTGCAACTCAGATGGAGTGGGTGAGACTCCTTGATGTTGCCCAATTTTGTTTTAACGCTCAAACGAGCTCCTTTTCCAACAAGAGCCCGTTTGAGATTGTTACAGGTCATATGCTAATGTTGCCTCCCACTGTTGAAGATACTTAAGCAAAGAAAGCACGTGAGTTTGCCAGAGAATGGAACGTGAATGTCAAGATTGCCCGAGCTTACTTGGAGAAAGCATCCCGCCATATGAAGAAGTGGATAGATGAGAAACGGAGACCCCGTGAATTCAATGTTGGTGACATGGTCATGGTGAAGTTGAAACAAGAAGCAGATGAGATTCCTCCGGGGACGAGACAAGCGACTGGTGCGAAAGTATGAAGACTTCATCCAAGTGATCAAGCGGATTGGAGAAGCAGCATACAAGCTCGACCGCCCTGCCTGAATGAAGTGCCACCCTGTCTTTCATGTGAGCTACTTGATGCCTTACCATCCGAATGCAGAAGCTCACGCCCGCAACAAAAGCAAGCGTGCCAACATCCGTTCCAACCAACTTCCAGCAACATCAATCGACTGATCTAGCCCTGCAGATTTCAAGCGTTGCCGAGGACGACAATAGATTAGGTGGGGGAGAGTGTAAGGAGCCACAATTCAACCACATAATCCCTGAAATTGCGCGCGCGGTTCATTCACTTTGAACCCTTAGATTTTGATTCTGCACATATTTATTTTCGTTTATGTTTTTATATTCTAGTAGTAATCCAAAATTACTTCCTGCGTGACGAGTCTTGGAGCTAGTCGTTTAGTTTAAGATACGTTTTTAGGCGTTTAGAAAACGTATCGCTATTCTGCACAATAATGTTTCTTGCTACCAGACATGTAATATCAAATTTGCCTCTATGGTAGGTACTAGTCAATCAATCTGCTTCCCATCAAAAGCTTTCTTATTTAATCGTTGCTTGCTTTCTTATGAATTGTTGTCTTCATTCTTACTAACGAGCATGTGTGTCGACCGTTGATGATCGAGACTAGGATACCGACACACGCAAACCGAGACCGATTACGAATGCACTAATGGATGATCCCTCACTAGTGCTTGACGCTCTTGCTTGCGTTCTTGTCGTGAGATTAGACAAGGGTGTGCGCCACGTTCCGGCTCAAAGTACCGGACCGTGACAAAAGGTTTGCTACCTATATTTTAGGGATAATTCTCGTGCTACTCTTGAGGTTTGCAGTTTTTCCTCAAATACCCTACTTTTGTAAAAAAAAACGTTTGACTAGTTATATCGATTAGTTATGGTATCAGAAACCTGCGATTTTTTTCTTAACTTGATCATCTTTACGAGATCTTAAGTTTGAAAAAAAATGCGCGTTTTTCTGATATCTTAGATTGGTGTTACGATTAGCCAAAGTTTATTCGTTTAAGAAACTTTGACCGACTATAACGTTCAATCACTCATTCATAAAACCATTTTCCCCCCTAAAATTATTGTCTTCCCAAGTTCTACGATTTAGAAAAAGAAAAAATCGAGGCTTTATGAACTCATAACTGGGAGATACAAGCAATTAAAAGTTATTTTGGAGCAAAATAGGAGTATTTGGGGAAAACCTTAGAGATACCATGGGAATTTGTCAACGGGCCAATGCTTATGATACTTCAGTATTTATTTATGGCTCTGGTTCGGACATAGCTGATTTGCTTTGGGTTGAAATCACGTTTCAAGTAGAAAAGACTCAAAGAGTAGCCATTAAGAAGCTACATCCTGATGATAGACAACCTAGGACTTCTCTTATGTTGAAGAATGCCACTCTATAATACCAAGGCAAAATATGCACAAAATTTTACAACATTAAATTTATAGGGCGAGTGTGATGTAGACGATGTAGATGGCCTAACATTTACATTAAATCATCAATACCAGACGATAAAACCAAGTTGTTAAACTCACATAATCAGAGCATTGTCATTAAGATAGGAAAATGCCACAGCAGCATGAAGTGCAGCTCCAATAGGGAGAACTTCCTCATCGACAAAAAGGTAAGGCGAGTGTAACGACCTGGTTGACGTCAATGTCTTGTTCATCACCCCAACACTGAAAAATGCAGCTGGTATTATCTGAGAATAGAACCCGAAATCCTCTGCAGCCATGGTTAGTGGGGCCATGCCCACATTCGTCTCCCCCAGCAGCTTGATTCCTACACCATTTGCCAGCTTATACATTTCATTGTCGTTCACTGTTGGAGGATAATGTCGTCTTTCTACCTCCATGAAGTCAACTGTGCCTTTACACTGATGCACGCCTGATTGTAGCTCTATCACCTGTTACAATGCAGTCAGGTTAAGCTTCAAAACTTCTGCTTACATAGCATGATATTTTCAAATCCATGAGCATGACACACGTGAATGTAAATGTTAAAAGTCTACCATGCCAATATTTTCAGTTATGTTAAGGGCCTTTATCATCAATATTAGACCGATATTTGACTGGTACTGATGACCCTAGGCGAAATATAACTGAAACACCTGATTAGACCATGGGATGGATATAAGTTATAACCAATACAAAACAAATCACGGATCATGATAAACCACACCATTTTTGCGACCAATAACCCCAATTTAATACCACCGTCAAATCTTAAGGAAACACGGGGATTCAGTATAAATGTATAATAATGGAAATAGAACTAGCAAGAAAAAGAGAAAACAAATGCTGTTTCTAGCAATATCTGACTTACTTCTTGAATCCTTCTCTTGACGAAGGACATGCCCTTTGAAGTAAAGCACCTAAAAGTCCCTCCAAGTGTAACAGTCTCGGGGATTTCATCTCCTTGTTGACCGCCTTTTACAAAAGTCACTGTCACCACCTTCATGCGATAATGCTCAATTATACTTCCAACAAAAATGAGGCATTGAAAAAAATCAACATAAGAGAAAGGAGCTTACTCTGCTTTCAAGAGGATCTGTCTCTCGAGAAATAATCTGTTGGAGAGCCAAAACTATAGCGGATGCAGCCAAAACAGGATCTTTGGTTTTGTCATTCCCTTGAATTACTGCAAGAAACCTCCCAGAACTAGCAAGAAGAGGACCAGGTCGAGATTGAATTGTTCCGGTGGGTATATGAGCACCAATATGAAGTCCAAAAATAGCTTGCACATTGTCAATAGCACCCTCTTGTATCATCGCATATGCACCTGCACGTCCTTCTTCTGCTGGTTGGAAGATTAGCTTCACAGTTCCCTATATAATCGATACACTACAAACATCAAGTCTCAGTGAGCTTTTTAGACAAAACTTAGGTAACATCCTTTTAATATACATACCTTCAAATGCTTGCTTTGCTCTTGAAGCAACTTTGCAGCCCCAAGAAGCATAGTGACGTGAACGTCATGGCCACATGCGTGCATTTTACCATCAATCTTGCTCTTGTTTTCCCACTCTACCATTTCCTAACAATGTATTTCACTTTATGAGTAAATTGGGTAAGCTGTGAAATTAGTTTCGAGAGGGATTAAAAGCGCAAATGAATGTGATAAGAAAGTGACTGTTGGTCCATAAGGATCAGTTAAACTTAAAAGTCACACTGAATGGCCGAAGAAACATCCTCTCTAAAATTTCATGGGAAAGGCTGCATATGTTCGAGATTTGACCCCCTTTTGGCCCACTTTGAGCGGTAGCGTCTTATAGGCAATCGGATTTGGATAATGACGGTGTTGAATGGAAAAGTCAATTCTCCTCAACTGGTTGAATTGGATTATTAATTTTTTGCTCATTTGAATTCATTCATACCACACTTTGGAAGAGGAAATAAGGGAAAATATAGAGGCAGTCTTTCATCAGGGCAAAAGCTTTCCGGAAATTTATGTACAATATATGTCTCTCATCAGCTACAGTTTTGAGCTGAAAGTCTCGACTAGAAATTCTTTTAAGTCGAAGTAATGTCTCCCAACAGACAATTTTGAACCGAAAGTCGCAACCAATACATTGTTTATTCACAAAATAGAAAGGTAAACAATTGACTGAGACACCCTAAAATGGAATAAGTAAACAGAGGGAGTAAACTAGACTGCAGTGAGTACATTTTCTAATCTAAAACTCGTACATACAACATAATCATAAGCTACCATACTACTTCAAATTTAGAAATGAATTTGGATCATAATAAAAAAAAACTGTCATCCCAAAACCAAATGACAATTGACAAAATAGTTCATCGGTCGAAAAAATCATCAACTCTTGGTCTTTCTCCTTAAAACACTCAAACGTGACATCTATTTAATCATGTTAGCGGGGATACCTGAATTGGGAGGGCATCCATATCAGCTCGAAGAGCAAACCAAGGCTGTGACCCGGACCCAATAGTCCCAACAACCCCGGTTTTCGCAACGGGCCAAGTATACTCAATCCCAAGCGAGTCGAGCTCCGACCGAATGAGTTGACTCGTAAGGTACTCGTCAAATGCCAATTCAGGGTACTCATGTATTCTCCTTCTTACACTCTTCAACCATTCAAAGAATTCGGGTTCTCTCGCTTTTTTAAGCAGTTCTTGATCCAGTTGACCCGTTTCTGTTTCCAGTAAGGATCCGGATAGATGTCGGATCCATATGAATATTAATAGGATACAGATGCGGAAACAACCACCCATAACTCCATAAGTTTTGATCATCAAAACAGAGTTTACTGCACTTTAATGAGCTCAAGTTTGAATGTTTTGTATTGATGTTAGCTAATTTGATGTTGGTTTGATTAGAAGTTCGGAAATATGGGTCATTTTGTAAAGAGTCAACGACAGAATCTAATAGGGGAACTGGGGAAGTGGTTAGATTGTGCATATCATCCCTCAAAAGTTTCAGCAAATTAGCCCGAAACTTTTTAAAAATGTACAACTAGCACAAGTTAAGTTTTTTACTATTTTTTTAACTAAAACATATTGTTTTCTATTATAAAAACTATGATAAATATATTTCTTAAATAATTAAATAAAATATCTACATATTTAATGAAAAATGCCAACTAATTTTTAGTATAAACATAAATTTGATCATGTAACTTTTCATTGTAACATCATTATCAATTCTCATATTAAGAATATTTTTCGCCAAAATAAATAAATAAAAATTTGAACATGTTTTTTGATAATAAAAAATTTTAGGATTAAAATCTAATCAATAATTTTGATTTTCAATAATAGTAAGATATTTAATTCGCAAATTTTATTCTTAAAAATAAGATATGTGGTTAATTACACATTAAAGAAAACTTATGGGGTTGATTTGCTACATTTATAAGTTAAGGGGTTTGATTGCACATAGTATCAAACCTATGGGTGTGATTTGCTATATTTCCCGTTAGATTAGATAGCAAACCAATTAATATTAACCGCTAGACTAAGACATCCTCGGCACCATACCAATCAATATCATGAAAATGGAAAGAAAAATCCTAGAGAGATAAAATCCTAGGATATAAAAAATCCTTTGTTTTTTTTAGAATGCTTAATCCCACTCATGGTCTCCCGTCGGAGACCAATACCACCATCCCTGACCATACCAGCAATGCCAACCTGTTACACCATTTCCCCCGCTCCCAAAAATGTTAAACGTAAGACTATGCATATCGAATCCTTTTACGCTCAAACTTCACACGAGCCAATCCAAATCGACTCGAACCTAATTGAGCCCCTTCAAATTTCTGGTGCAATATCGGGGGTCCGGGGTCCTCCTACAAATTGATGGTGCAAGGATTTGACATTAGCTCAAATACTTTAGATGATTTGTCCCTTGGTGAAGTTGACCTAGATTCGGATGACGATGTCGAGGCGGGTGATAATGAGGAAGACAAATTGTGCCCTAGAATCTGTCTCACCAAAGCAGAAAAAGCAATTATTCGTAAACCTTGGCGCCATTCACTCATCATCAAGATGTTCGATAAAAAGTTCGGGTAGCTTTCATTAATGAGAAAGCTTAACGCGAAATGGTCGATCAAGGGGAAACTAACCTTAACTGATCTCACGAGCTCATATTATGTCGCTCATTTCTCTTCTAAGCAAGATTATGATTTTGTCATTTCCCAGGGTCCGTGGATGATCGACGATCATTATCTTACAATTAGAAAATGGGTACCAAATTTTGTTACATCGGAAGATAGCATTACTAAGCATACCGCTTAGGTTCGTATCCCGAATCTTCCAGTTGAATACTTTAATGCTACTTTTCTAAAGAAGATAGGATCGAATATTGGGGAATAATTCTTATAGACAACAACACGGCTACTGCTCAAAGAGGACAATTTACTCGACTATGCGTAGAAGTTGACATCTCTAAGCCGTTATTATCAAAGTTTAGATTATAGGGAAAAGTATATTGCATTCACTATGAAGGGTTAAAAATGATATGTTTTAAGTGTGGTAAACTAAGTCATACGATTGATGCGTGCACGAAATATGAAGCATCTTGAGCTACCATGGAAGTCGAAAATCAGGAGAAGTATCAAATAAAGAGTCGGTAGAAGCAGGATTGAGACCAGAAGAGAAGTCAGATTTTGGAGAGTGGATGGTTGTCAAGAAACCTCCAAGAAGAAAGGTCCCGAGAACCTCCGGCAAGCAACCCCCGACTCCGGGGAAGGAGAACACGATATTCAATTTTGGTCAACCCTCAAAGTCCGTAGGGTTCATATTTGGTATACTTGAGAACGATAATGAAGATTCTCATATCCCACAAAATACGACTATAATACCTAATAGTCCCTTGAATAAAGCTGTTTCATCTCCACAAAATCCTCCCCCAAATACAAATATCAAGCAAAAGATAATTACCTTAAATAAGCAAACCAATAGGCTTATTTCTAAATCTATTCCTAATAAGAATATCAATAAATATACTAGAAAAGAGTCTAATACCCAATCTACCTATTTTCCTAATAATAAACAAGGTGACCAAATTATCCCTACTACTCCGTCTATTATACCAAAAGATATTACCAATTTCTCTAATTCCACAAAAGAATTCACAAACGACCTCTCATACAATTTTGCATCTACTTCGTCACATACACATACTCTGTTTAATGCCAGAGTAGAATTAAACTAGTATGACGAACCCTCACCCGTACTTCACCTTTCTTGACCGCCCTCTACCTCAGTCCTGATGCCTACCACAAAACCCCCATATCGAGGTCATCCCCCTCACTCAGAAAGTTTTGATATCGACTTGGCCGGAGATGGCAGAGCCGTACTTGGGAATAATGATATCCGAATGCCCGTTGATGCATGTCCGGATCGAACAAATGAAGGAACATCCTTCGAAGCTAACAATGGAGTTGTCGATACCACGGTGTATTGATAAAATACCCAAACTCATAAGTAGAGCTTATCTATCGTCTTTAAATTATTTACCTGATCATATGAATATACAAATCCCGAACCTGTGTCCAAACCTTCCCCATATCAATTTCATGGTATGGAATGTTCAAGGAACGAGTAAGAAGAGCAAAGTTAGTGCTATAAAAGAAGTAGTCCGCACTTATAAACCCACGGTCTTAGCCTTAGTCAAAACCCATATAGGAGTGGATCACGCGATCAGATTATGGACGATACTCTGGTACAAGGGTCAATCTAGAGTTAATGTCATTGTCTTTAGCGAAGGAATTTGGCTCTACTGGATCACAGACATCGTCACAGTGACATCGGTTAACGAAAATCAATAATTCATTACTATTGGATTTCACTTAATGGAGAGTATCCTTGGTTCTTTTCAGCAGTATATGCAAGCCCAGACCCTACTAATCGTCGACAATTGTGGGCTGATTTGGAAGCCTTTGCTTGAAATAATAATCGACCTTGGCTTATGGCAGAAGATTTTAATGAAACTCGATCATTAAGTGAGAGACATGGCGGGGATTATAACATGGCCCGAAGATGTACTAACTTTAATAATTGGATTAAAAATTGTGAGTTTTTAGAGCTTGCTTTCACAGGCCCGACTCATATATGGGCAAGACAAAATTCGGTTGAAACGAGGCAAAGTGCTAGACTTGATAGAGCTCTTTGTAATGCCGAATGACGTGCTCTATTCGAGGATGCAATGTCCGTCATCTCCCAGCCTTTCAATCTGACCATTGTCCTTTATTCATCTCTCCGAATGGATTCTCCCATGTTAATGCGGTCTCTAATAGACCGTTTCGTTTTCAAGCATGTTGGATGTCGCATGAGAAATTTAAAGATTTTGTTGACCCCTGTTGGCTGTCGAGTGACAATTTTATTTCTCGTCTTAATACGATGTCAGAGAAATTATAGGTTTGGAATTCTGAGGTCTTTGGTGATATCTTTAAGCGCAAGAAGTCATTGTTAGATCGCATTGGAGGTTGTCAGAGGGAACTCTCATTAGCTAGAAAAAGCAACCTCATTAAATTAGAAGCAAAACTTCGGAAAGAGCTAGATGAGATTATCGCCCAAGAGGAACCTCTTTGGAATCAAAAGTCGAGGGTCGAATTTATAAAATATGGAGATCAAAATACTTCTTATTTTCATGTGAGTACCTTCTTTCAAAGGTGGCGAAATAGAATTACGTCTTTAAAGAATTATTTAGGCGAATGACAAGATGACCCAAGGGAAATTAAAAAAATTGTCGTGGAATACTTCAAAGGCCTTTATAATGATGATCTAAATCCGGGTTTTTTGTAATGATCTCCCATGGCACTTATTTCAAGACTTCAACAACGAAGACCGTTTAATATTGGAGAGATAGAGAGAATTATTAATCATATGGGGTTCTTTAAAAGCTCCAGGATTGGACGGTTTTCAAGCTCTTTTTTATGAAATGGTGATAAATGCACTCGAAGACAAAGGTATGCCAGTTGGTCTTAATGATACTTATCTTGTGCTTATACTGAAAGTTCAAGCCCTAGATTCTATAACACAATTCCATCCTATAAGTCTTTGTAATATGGCTTATAAAATTATCGGCAAAACACTAGCTAACCGAATTAAAAAGGTGTTACCCCATGTTATTTCCGAAACACACAGCGGATTTGTACCGGGTCGACAAATAACGGACAACATCGTCGTCTTTCAAGAAGCTAACCATTCAATGAGAAAAAAGAAGGGCTCGGCTGGTATTATGGCCATCAAAATAGCCTTGGAGAAGGTGTATGATCGCCTTTGGTGGAGTTTTATTCACGACACTCTTAACTATATAGGGTTCCCTTGCCTTTTAGTAGATGTCGTGATGGAGTGTGTGACTTCAACCCAAATGCAAATTTTGTGGAATGGTGAACCTACTGAGCAGTTTACCCCGTCTAGAGGAGTCCGCCAAGGAGACCCATTATCGTCTTACCTGTTTGTTATGTGTTTAGAGAAATTACAACAAGCTATCGACCAATAAGTGCGTAATAAAAACTGGAAACCCATTATACTTTGTCAAAATGGACCGCAAATTACGAATCTATTTTTCGTGGATGATATCATTTTATTTGGTGAAGTGACGGAAGAACGGGCCCTAATGATGAGATACTTCTTGGATAACTTTTTTAATGCTTCGGAAAAAAAAGTGAGTAATGCCAAATCGCGGGTTTTTTTCTCAAATAATATGGAGGAACCAATTAGAGCTCGGGTTAGTGAAGCTCTCGGTTTCCTCGAAACGGATGACCTTGGTACGTATTTGAGTATGCCCGCCATTAATGGTTGATTCACCCGCCACACTTTCAGCCATCTCAAGGATAAGGTAAATGGGCGGTTAGTAGGTTGGTCCACGAAACGATTGTCTCTAGCAGGTCGAATGACACTAGTCCAATCAACTCTATCTACCATTGTAAATTATAGTATGCAATATGCGAAACTACCAAGATTAGTTTGTGATTCTATCGACCGCAAAACCCGTCGTTTTCTTTAGGGTGGGGACGAAACTAAAAAATCCTTTCACCTTATATCTTGGGATAAGGTCCAAAAACCTAAATCTATAGGGGGGTTAGTACTCGTTTCAGCAAGGCAAGCTAATGCGGCGTTTTTCACTAAGCTTGGTTGGCGAGTGCTAGCGGAACCTACGAATCTATGGTCTCGGGTTCTTAGAGCCAAGTACTGCAACAATAGGTGTGATATTTATATATTCCAAGCTAAAAATAATATGTCAAATGTATGCGCAGGTATTACGTCTCAAGCTAAAACGATTGTCCGAGGCACCGCTATTGTCGTGGGTAATGGTAGAAGGACACTTTTCTAGGATCATGCCTGGGTTGACGGACTATGCTTAAGCGATCATATTATAGTTCCGATTCATGAAGTTATTCTAGGGGCAACTGTAAGTGAAATGTGGTGCGAAAACTTAGGATGAAAATGGGATTGTTTTTCTAATTTTTTGCCGCAAAAGATCCTTCTGAAAATTGCTTCAATTTCTCTATTTATCGATCCGGACTTGGAGGACTCGCTTTACTAGCAAGGTACGTCTTCGGGAAAATTTACTATTAAATCAGCCTTTGGTTTTTTTCGAGGAAACTGTAATACCCGGATATTTAGGGATCCGTATGAGAAGTCTTGGGATGCGTGAGAGTCATACGAGAGTAAGATATGACCTTATATTAGACCAAGTGGAGACTCAACTAGACCTAATGAAGTTTGGAAATGGACCGAGTAACCTAGTAGCGGACCGAGTAGGGTGCACTCGGTCAAGTAGATGATCTAGTCGACCGAGTTGTAACACCCCCATCTACCAAGGAGCCTTAACAAGACCTTCTCTAGCAGATAAAGGTGTTACCATCCCGGTTACCCGAGGCAAGTAATTATCAAACGTCGATAAAAGAACATTAAATGTTGTTACAAGTTATTACAAGTCGTAAACAAAAGAAAGGAAATACAACTCATGCTACTATGAACTAC
>VHZZ01002724.1:46201-59371 GCA_009801015.1 Silene noctiflora | reverse complement strand
CTCAGTTGTCTGTGAAATAGTGTATGATTAATGTGACGATCTTTGTACAGGTTATGATATGTATATGTTATGGTTGTTGTATGTTATGGATGGTGGTGGTTGTTGGTGTTGGATATGGTTTGATTTGTGAGCCATTGCGAGAGATGGTCTCACCTCCCATTGTTCGCCTCTTGCGTTCTCTCGACGCAGAGGGATGTGCACATTAAGGAACTTGGTTCGCTCATGCGTGAGCGGGGATTTTGGTTGTAAGACTGCAGTCCCCACTGGCAGGGCTACACACCTCAGTGTGTAGTCAGTTATTGGTTGCGACGGAGATTGTTGGTTGTCTTGGATGTTTGGTTTTATGTTTTATGTTGTATATTATTGTGCGGTTGATTGACCCCGTTGTTTTAAAACTGTGATGATACATTCGGGGATGGTGAGCAGGTTTGCTTGCAGGTGTAGTTGCTGTGTTGGATGTTTTTTACTTTGGTGTTCTGTATAACTTTATGCGCCACCAGTTTTCCTTGTAAAGTTGTAAAATAACTAATGTATGTTCTCAGATGGTCAATTTGATATGTACTTTCCTCGGGTAACCGAGATGGTAGCACCCTTGGTTATCAGGGAAAACCTAGAGAAGGCTCCTTGGTAAGTGGGGGTGTTACATACTTGGGGTTCGTAAGGTTGAGGAACAAGAAAGATACTTCGAGCTTCCAACGGTGGTAGGTCGGTCAAAGTGTAGTATAACGAACATGGTTCGTGATAACCTGTCTAAGAAATTGCAGGGATGGGTGTAATACCCGTAAATATTTTGGAGATCGATTAAGGAACCTTGGGGTGCGTGAGAGAACCCTTGGGCTTAACGAGAGACTGCTCGTGAGTAAGGCATAGTTGTTCGATGGATCAAGTGTGACACATACGAGACCTAGAACTGAGTTCAGGGGACCGGGTAAGCGGAACACAGCCAAGTACGAGTAGTACTCGACTATGTAGGACGCACTCGGACGAATACGAGTAGTACTCGACCGAGTGGGTGGCACTCGGTCGAGTGGACCCAACACTCGGTTGAGTGGACCTAGCACTCTTTCGAGTGCTACCTGTCAGGTGGCGATATAAACTAGGACGAGATTCCCATTTCCACCCAACCCTAATTCACTTCCTTTTCTCTCTCTTCAACCTCAAACTCTCTTCCTCTATAAAAATCCCCTCCTATGATGTTTGAGCTTCAGTTTGAAGATAGTGCTTCCTTTCCTCCACTTCATTCTCGATCTACCCTTTTGTAAGTAAGAATCTCACCTTTGTTATTTCTTAGTACAAACCCTAATTTTTTGGGGTTTTGTTGTGGGTAATTAGTTGGTAATTATTATGAGTGTTATGAGTAATTAATGGGTGATAATAAGGGGTTTTACATAGTACAAGTATATAGGATGTATTATGATAGTTATTACGTAATTATGTAGGATGAGAAGGTTTTATTAGACGGAATCTTGCTTGTCTTGGATTGTGTGTGGAGTATGCTAAAAGGTAGGTTATTATTACTCGGTTTTGATAATATAAATGTGTGTTTGTGTGCATATTGTCATTTAATTCCATGATAGAGGTATTATTGCATTTCATCATGATATTTTGGATTGTTGTGAGTCTCATGTGATTGCCGGAAGTGCAATCTAGTATGGTGTTGAGAAATGTCGACCTTAAGAGTTAGATTAATTGAGGAAATGGATATTCATGACATATTTGGGAGTGCGTCCCATGTTGAGTCGTAAATCACCATGTTGTTTTGTATCTTGCATTCATTGTGCTTATTATGTATGTTGGAGGACATGGTGGAGTTATGGTGGTTGTTGAGGAGACGTAAGGCAGTTGGGAGACCGTCTTACGCTTAGGTCGCCTCTTGGAGATTCCCGCTCCAAGAAGGATGTACACGTTAATGACTTGAATACAGAGGGGATCATGCGGTGTCACGCCCCCGGCAGGGGTTCGGTTAGCGCCCGCACTCGGTACAACGAGTATGTCCCGAGTACCTATTTTACGGACTGCGGTCTGGCTGTTTGGTGAGCGGCGATGCGGTGTCGTCACCGTGTTGTGGGTACCGTGGGTGTGTCCCTGGTACCGGTGTGTTGATTATGGAGTGATGGTGATTGGAGACTTGTAATTGTTTATTCGTAATTGCATTCCATATTCATGCCTATTGTCTTTCATGTTTAATTGTATTATCGAAACTGGCGTGTGTTAGTTGTGTCTATTATGTCACCTATTTTCGGGGTGGCCTTTGTTGATTCATATGATATTTCCAATCATATGGGGAACAGTTCGTATACAGGTTGTGTTGGGTGTCACGCAGGAGACGGGACGAGCATCGGACCTTGGAGTCGAGTTGTTTAGTTAGACGACAGACGACGTAGCTTATAGTTGAGTTGTACAATTTATAGATCACTTGTTATTCATCAATCATGTATGTAATTTACTAAATATGTCATTTATATAAAGTGTTTCTTAATTGTAATTCCGATCTCACTGCCTTGGGAAACCGAGATGGTGACATCTCTTGATTTCCTTGGCCGGGTAAGAAGTGGGTGTTACAATGGCGGGGTTATTACTCCCAAAAGCGGGACGGGAAGTGTTGATAAAGGTTGTTGCTCAATCAATCCCAACATACGCAATGAGTGTTTTTAAATTGTCGTATAATTTTTGTGATACTTTAAGATCTATGGTTTCGAAGTTTTGGTGAGGTGCTAAGGATGGAAAGCGAAAATTTTCTTGGATTGCTTGGAAGAAATTGTGTGCGCCAAAGTGTTATGGATGTTTGGGTTTTTTGGATTTGCATAAGTTTAATATGGCACTTCGTGGTAAGCGAGCATGGAGACTAATTGCGAATAGGGAATGTCTTATGGCCCGTGTTTTGATGGAGAAATATTGCTTGAATGGCTCTTTCATGAGTGCGGAGCTCGGGCATAACCCGAGTTATACTTAGAGGGAGATCTGGGAGGCTAGGGAGGTAATTCTTAAAGGAGCGAGACGAAGAATTGGCGATGTATTGAGCAAGGCGGTGTGGAAGGATCCTTGGATTCCAAAGACACAATCTAGGCGTGTCATTTCGCCAAGAGGTGATGCTCACCTAGATATGGTGGTTACGGAGCTATTCAATAGTGGCGATCATGGCTGGAATACGCATTTAGTTCGACGGCTATTTCTACCGTTTGAGCAAGAACGCATTTTGGATATTCGTATTAGTGACTTGCGACATATAGGCTCCTTACAAATGACGGTTTTGTGGTTGCTACGCCTTCTTCAAGGGATGAGGAGAGGAGGTTATGGAATAAGATTTGGAGTACGTAGGTGTTGTCTAAGATCAAAGTCTTCATGTGGCAGTTGTGTAATGAGGCTATTGCTACAAAAAGTAATATTATGAAACGGGTTCAGAGAACAGATGGGATGTGTCTGGTTTGTCTTACGGATGAGGAACCTCGTCTCCATTTGGTTCGGGGTTGTAGGGGATTGGGAGGAATGTGGGGCGGTTTGGAGCTTGGGTGTGTGATGGATGGGGGATTTGAGAGAGTGCGGGAATGGGTTAGAGAAGTGTTCAGGGAGCTCCAAGCAAGGGAAGTGGTCACGTTTATGATGGGATGTTGGGTGTTATGGGAGAGACGGAATAAGTGGGTCTTTCAGAAGGAGTTTCGGAGCCTCGTTATGGTGATAAGGAGGATTGAAGGGATATGGGAGAAGCTAGTGGAGAGCATTGGGAGGGAGAAGGGGAATAATGTGAGGCAGAAGCAAGGGGACGTGCGGTTGGAAGGGCATACCAAACCGAATAGAAGGGAGGTGAAAATCAATGTGCATGCGTGTGTTCGGGAGAATAAGGGGATTGGGTTGGGAGTGTGTGTCGTGATGAAGAGGATGGGTTGTTATGGGGGATGACGGTTCAAAGACGAGAGATGGTAGAGCCGAGAGAAGCGGGGGCGGAAGCACTGTTAATGGGGCTAAGGGAGGCGATGAGACGAGGCCATAAGAATGTTATTTTGGAAAGTGATTGTCAAGTTCTAATTGATACACTGAAGCAAGGTTTACAGAGTCGCGGTAGTTTTAATCTTATTATTGACGATATTATTTCTTGTAGTGTTTCTTTTAATTCTGTTAAGTGGTCTTTCATTATGAGAGATTTTATAAGGTAGCTCATGAGTTGGCTATGTGGCAAGTTGGTTAAAGAGTTTGGTCGAGTAGTTTTCCAACGAACATTGTAAACGTTGCTTCATGCGATTTAATAGTTAATGCTTAACCTCATTTAGAGGTTTCTTTCAAAAAAAAAAGAAAAAATAAGTGTGGAAATATTCTTAGAAGAACTAGCCACTAGGGATCAAGTCTAAGAATTAAGAGCATTGACAAAATAAGATGAAGATCACTCCTATAGACGTAAAGTAACCTAACGCTCACTTGCTCCTTGTCTCTCTTACAAGCTCTCTTATTTGCCCTTCTCTGTAGGAAAATCCTCTTGTTTCTTTCTAACCATATGGTGTAAACAGCATTATATTGTCATTATATACAGAATAATGCAGCCCGGTCCCTAAAATCTCTTGTCCCTTGTCCCATGTCCATAAATTCCTAAATACTTAATATACAGGATGAAATCTAAGTAATGAGGCTGAAGGCTAAGGCACAGCCGCACAGTCAAGGCAAGGGCAGGCAAAGAGCATAGCAGCGATAGCGGTGCTAAGAGTAAGCTGCCAAATCATACCCCCCTACCAGATCCAAGCATTCATCCAAGTTTTTTTAATGCTCCCTTTGTAGTGCCCATTGTAAGATGTCTCTTACTGTTTGTAGAGATCTTCATCCAATCCATCAATTGTTGCATTATAGCAACATAAAAGGGAATTCAAAGAAGAGGTGATCATGACTTTCAGCCTCCTTGCACATGTTACACCTATTCACCAGGTGAATTCCCCTGCCAACTAGACCATCTACTGTGGCTAACTTTCCTTACATGGCAAGTGACATGATGATCCTACTGGGTTTTACCACAGCTGCTCGCAAAGTTCTTAAACAGGCCTGCTTCACCCCCTTAGCCCTGAGTAGATCATAAGCCCTTCTTACAATAAACTTGCCATTTATAGCACAACTATTAATGAGCTGAATGTCTGCTGGAATAGACCCTGCCATGTTGATCCATGCTGAGAATGCCTCTGATGCAGTCGGAGTGAGCCTATAGAACAGATCCTGTTTAAGGAAGGTCATACATAAATGCTACTCTAGCTACAAAGAGAAATTTTTATGCTACGGGAATCCTAGACCAGGTGATGAACTACGCTGGTCGTTGGCTGACATATGCTCACAATTTCAAGAATGAAAATGAACATAATACAATAAGTACTCTAGGAAAAGTTTTGTAAACTATCTGTCATTATCTTGATAATTAATAACCGATGAAATTCAGATAATTCATTACAACCAAAAATGAATGTTACGTGTCTTCAACATTCAAGGGACTAAAAAAACATTCAAGGGACAAAATTAGTAGTCACTCTATTTCGAAAAAGAGCCTCATTTGATGTATTGATGAGAAAAAATGTCGAACGAGTCTTTCCAATTGAAATGGAGGGAGTAGTAAAGATACGAGTTGTGTGTTTTTAAACATACACATTTCTTCACAGTGATCTTCTAAAGTCAAGCCTCAGACTTTTTTGTCTACAGGTTTGCGACCGGAATTTTAAGAAGACCATCATTTACTAAAGGCTGCAATTCTTTCTTTGTTAGCTCACGAATCTTCGAGTCTGATGATTCGATAAATGCTGCAACTACCTTCAAACTGCGCTTTCACAAAAATGTTATTTTAGAAAGAATTCTTGTACTGAAATAAAAATTAAGGGGGAAAATAAGACGCTAACAATTACCTGTGACCTTGGGCCCAAATCTTGCATTTCCCTTGCAGGGCTTTACTCCATAGAACTGAAGCAAAGGTTGAGCAATCTAAGATGAGTTTCCGGATAGTTCTGCTCGAGTGAAAGTTTTCGAGAATGTGCTCTGATTCATCTGACTTGGACTCGGATGCAAGACTTGCTATTTTCTCATACAAGCTTGTCAACTTGTTGTCCAATGTTGGGTGAAGAATTCCATCAGCACCCCCAGTGGCAACCTGAGATAAGCGGCAAAAGACAAACTTTTTAGTCTGATTAAGTATGTGTTTCAATGTAAACTATGTGAAGAACAAGAATAAAGTAATATTTAAAAAAACAAGGAGTGGATTTATATGGAAAGAAAATAAAATGAAGTGCTAAATTACCTCATACAGAACATCTTTTCCGAAATTTGACTTCAGCAATTCTTCTGCACTTTCGATGCATACGTCAACCAGACTCTGCCAGACGCATCAGATATCCAGTATTTAAGTACATTTCCGTACAGAAATATGTAATCACAAAATGTTGAGTCAACTAGCCCAAAAAAAAGCATAAGATGGGAGATAATATGGGAGAATTTTCCAAAAAGAAAAAAAAATAAGACAACAAACCTCAGCAAGCCCACTTGTCACAAGCAATTCTTGCCTCCGAAGTAAAGGATCCTTCTTACCTCCCTCTGCCAATGGGGTATCTTCTTCAGGTTCCATGCTTTCATCGGCCTCCCAAGGAGGTGTTTCGTCATCGGACTCAGCTTTCTTCAAATCAATTTCGTTATTATTGGCAGGTTTTACTGGCATGTCATCATCACCATCATCATCACAAGATTCTTTCTGAACCTGGTGGAAAATATACTAAGGAATTATAATGAACGCAGAACCAACCAAAGCCAAACGAAAGCATTCCAAAAAAAAAATGCTCGATAATTGACTTGCCTTGGAGCAAAGAGAAGGAATTGAAGCATTCAAACAGGCCAAATCATCAGGGCTAATATAACGCTGACAGTATGGATGTAGCAATTGTAACAATGGACGTCTCGCACTCTGTATCACAAAAGAAAACATATACACGGATTCCAAGATTAGGTGAAGCTTGAATGTTAACAATAATCAGTAAAAGAAAATGATGCAGCTGTGGCTTGGTTCCCAATAGAGCAAAAGGTTCTTGGTCCTGCACTCCCGTGGGATCACCGCCATGGGGTTTGGGCTAACCCTGGGAACGGCTAGGGCCAGGAAGCTACTCCTTTTTTTTAACCATCCTACCATAAATAAAAATAAGTATATGTATACTGATAAATAAAAAGTACGGAGTAATAAACCTTGTCCAAGATGATTTCCTTCAAATTTGACTGTAGTGCACGAATGAGAACCTGTTTGAGGCAAACATAAGCATGACCAAAATTTAAATCATTTAACAGTTAATGAGAAGCCACGAACCAAGGACCCTTACACGGACTAGATAATATAAACGACTTGGTCTTCTGAATCCTCAAATAGAAATATAGTAAGGAGGGAAAAAAACAGAAGAAGAATCGGACAAACCTTGGTAACTAGTTTTGTGTCATCAACGTTAGATAGAACAGACACCAACACCTGAAAAGGTTAAGTAGGTTAGGGTGTTTAACTATATCTCTTTAAGTAAGGTAGTAAGCACTAATTAAAAAATCAAAACCAAAAGGCAAATAAGACACTGAAGAATACAGTGCTCTATACTGCCTTACATGGATTTTGGAATTTGTAGACGTGCCATGAAGTTTAAGATAATTTATTTGATATAAGAAATATAGACATTAACTAATAAAAGCATAAAGTACTTAAAAGTACATACCAAGGTTCCACAATTATCATGGATAATCTTGCCCATGTGTTCCTTCATTGCCTTTAGAAGTTTCTTCCTCTCCTACAGCGACAGAGTAAAATGCATATGCATGAAAATGTTAGTTTTATCTGATACAACGGTGCCTTCAGTCCATTCGAGCCCTCGAATTGATTACGAGAATAAAGTTAACAAACCTTAGCGCCACCATGCTTGACACAAAGCATACCAATTCTTGACCCATCCCTTGTATGTATAATTCGAACAAGGAGTGGTCCAGACAGCTGTTTGACAACCTCTTCTGAAGACATCTGCACTAACTTAGTTAGGAAGAAATCGATACAAGAAGCACGAAAACACTCTGAAGGACAAAAAACTAAAAGCATAAGGTTCATCGACAAGGTTGAGGTGAACTAGAAACTACCTTATCAGCAATGCTCAGGTACTCAATCAAGGCTTTGTGAACAATTGAATGATCAACTATTCCCTTCTCCCAGATTGATTGCAGGACACCAGTCATATGACGGCAAACACTTGATTTTCTTAGGCCTAACTTAGAAATTATGTCTACTATCCTGTAAGCACAAGAGAACATCCATATAAGAATCTCATTAACCTATCCATAGGTAGGAAACATATATAGCCACATTTTGTAATCAATATAGTACTGAACAATAATTTAATACATTATACATGTACTCAACTACAAATTAGCATCCGTATAAGAATCTCGTTTATCTATCCAACGGTAGGAAACATATATAGCCACATGTTATATTCAGCATAGTACTGAACAATAATTTAATACATGTATTCAACTACAGATCAATATCTCAAGACTAAGGCTCAAATTTTACAAGCTGCAAACCAATCTGTGAACCAATTTCATTATGCATATGTGATGATCAAAAAAATCCAAGCTAGAGACACCATTTAATTTAATTAGCGTTAAAGGGGAGACAATACATATTCAGCCAAGGGTCACACATATTAGGGTATTACGTAATATGTCAGGCTGTCAGCGCGTGATCAAGTTAGTAAACTTTTCTTCTTATAAGTTGTCTACAGTCTACACAGTTCGATGGATTCAATTTCGCCATTTGGTCGATAAGTTACTATTACAACAGTATCCTTCAGTTAAATCTAAAATATTCTACTTTATTTATCATACACTTGAGAAAGAAGATTGAATAGCGAAGACTACTTAAGACTTAAGTACAGTACGCTAAACCCACACACACAACCAGAAGCCAATATCTTTTTACTATTCCAGAATGAAACTCACTTGGTCTCTTTCATATTTGCCAAGTCTTTGAATAACTGTAGCTCCTTTGAATATAGCTCCATCAAAAGTTCACGCTTTTGAATTGCATTTGCAATCTGATAAGCATGCTCAACAACTGAAAGACGAGAAATTAACAATTATAAAAAATCAGAAATACTACAAACATGTGACAGCTGCCACTACCCAGCACAGCAGATATGCGTGAAATAGTTTACACGAGCACAGCAAAAATGACGAAAAATGAATATTGTCCCCTTAAGGTATAACGCTTAACAGAGGGCCTTTCCTATGCCTAAGGAAGTATCAAATACAATATCCTATGATGTCAGACTCTGGGATAATATATTTGCCGCGTAAAAATGAAATGTTTGGTGTGCCTCACTTTCAGCCCATATTACTCGAACAAGTTTGGGTGCATATCTACATGTGAGAATCTTGTACAGTTGTACTTCAAGTAAATTCTTCATGGTATTGGCTTAGAATGAAGTGCCCAGGTGTCATACACGTGCCCAAGTGGTGATTATGGGACACAGGTAGTAAAGGTAACTTGAAGAGTCCGAGCAACGTAGCATTCAGCATGTTGGAAGAGAAGACAATATCACATAAGCATTTGAAAATAGAGTTAAAAATTGGGTCAATTTAGCCAAAAACATACCAATTGATCCAACACTATGTCTTAGTAGTCGAGCAACATTCCCATGAAGTAGTGAAATCAAACCAGGCAACTGAGATTTAGAGGCTGCAACTCATGAGATAAGAACTTTAGTAAATGAAAGGCCTGTTAAACAATTAATTCCAATCTGATCATTTTATCGAAAGGAATAGGCATACCATTGTCAAACATCTTGGTAACTAAATGAACTGCATAGGTACTTAAGGATAGAGTGAGCATATGTGGTCGAAGCTCCTCGTATACCAAATCTCTCTCAGCATCTGAGCAGTATTTAACACATGTCTATAACCGAACAGAAAAGATTGGAGAAGTGTTAATCAAGGAAATATCAATAAGCGGTAACATAAAATAGCTGCAAGTAGGTGAATAAGAGCACAAAATACCTGCAAGACACGTGACGAGATATGAGAGCTGGCAATCTCTGGAATCTTGCCCTTCATTTTTTGCAGTGCTTCAGTTACAAACCTAATCACAATTGGTGGAAAAATGAACATGCATAAAACAGAACATGAGAGCCTAAAGTAAGCTTGCTGTCAGAAACATACATTGATCTCTCTTCTTTAGCTATATTACGACGCCTCATCTTCTCCCACAACAGTGAGAGCTCCTATAAGATGAAAAAAAAAAAAAAAAAAAAAAAAAAAAAAAAAAAAGAGGTTAGCCAAAAGCTTAAAACAGCTAGCTACAACACATTTCCACCAGTATGAATCAAAATAACTGTCAATATCCTAAAGGATTCTGAATGAAGCACCATGTGTCCATGCCTAATACTCATAATCTACAACATCAGCCTAGTGGCCTATTTATGTCGGTACGTAGAGTTGGATGTACACGACTTTTCCACTCTTTTTTAAAACATAGAGATCTTGCTTCATGATGACTCGTAATGAAAATTTGCTAAAAATAGCATCAATAAACTGAAAGTCTATAATAGAAGGAGCGCAAATAGTTTAGCCATTTTGCTCTATATGATCATACGCTGAAGCTCAAGAATAGTGCCTTTTAGGCTTCATATGAAATGGAAACAAAAAAGGTGATTCAAGATTTCAAGCCATTTCACTTCATGTGCCCAGTTCCTATTAACCAGCAAATTAGCAAATATTGCAATTCAAACGAAACACGAAAGTTCATCATGACAACACACCACTGCCACCAAAAATCATGAAATGTCCACGGATCACAGATCTTAAAAAGTATTCACAACTTCCACAGATCAATGAGCACAAACGCCCACAGAATAAACAATCGAAATGTCCAAAAATAACCAAGACAGGTAAATGGCAACTGCTACCATCATTCGACTATGGGCACTATAGCTCATCTATCCTTAATTCCTCAAGTCAATTAGCAATTTAGAAGGATCCAATCTAATTCAATTGTTTATGTCAGCTCTCCACAAAGTATCGATTTGGATAGACCACCAGTCTATTTCTACAAAAGAGAGAAAAAATTGATAGCGAATAAACTAAAACTAACGACAGGTTAGAAAGAAAATAGCTCACTTGCTCCAATGTATAATGTGGCTTTCTCCTCTTCTTCCTCACCTCGGTCCGCTCCTGTGACAAGAGCATACAAGAACGACATTTGAATCAAAAATCTAAATTTCAAGCATACTGCATTAGAATGAAATGAATCCAAAATAACCTACTAGTCAGTAATAGAAATAAAAATCCTCACTTCCCATCCCCGTAAGAAAATGAAAAGAGAAATAGTATACAGTAAACAAAGGAATTAACACCAGGCTAAAATGGCCCGCAAGAGGAAATATTTATCAAAAAGTCTGAACCTTGGCAAGCAGACGCATCTCTTTTTTCGACTTATCATCCTTGGCAGAAATATCTTGTATCTTCTTCAAGGGCTTTGGTTTGGAAGAAGCAGGTTTAGTGAGCTTCTCTTGTTTCTTTTCCTTCTTCAGTTCAAGTGAATCATAAGTATATGTTAGAATCATACATTTTTCGTTCGAATTCAATGAAGATGAAAACCAAAATTGCAATCACACACATGACAAAAATTAGAATTAAGATCAGCCTGCCAACATTAGTAAAATTCACAAAATCAGCATTAAAGTTAAAGATTTCAAAATAACCTAAAACCTAATCCAGCTCAAACTCTTAATAGAATAAATTAACCAATGCAATATCCTTGGCTGCTCTTAACATAAACCCAGCAAAAAAATGATTCAGCATACTCACAGGCTCACAGCTTTGTTACTTCGACACTTCATATGAGCTCGCGTGTCACACTTGAACATTTCCATTACACTCGGACAATTCATTTTAGACTAAAAACTTCACAATTTTTTTCATAAAACAATTCTCTTGACCCTTGGGTACACACCCGTGTCCGACCCTTTGAATTGATTCTGAGTAACATCAAATATTAAAATTCAGGATAGGGCTAATCCCATTTTTAATCAGAAAGTTCAAGTCTTACAGATTCAAAACACCCCACAAGATGAAATTAGTTCAACATACAACAAAATACATAAAATTTTCAATTTTAAATCAGAAAAATCAATTCTTTCTACTTGCAAACAACCCCAACAAAATCAAATGCATGTAAACACAGCATAATTCTCAAAAAAAAACAGCAAAGATTACAACTTTATTAAATCCCAGATAGATAAACACACCTTGTTATCATGTTTAGCTGAAACCCTTGATTCTTTCTTCAAAGAATCAGGTTTGATGAGCTTAATAAGCTTTGATTTCTTCTTCAGTTCTTGGGTTGGTTTAGTTCCTTTGTCACCAGCAACTCTTTTCCTTTTATTTGATTTAATGGCTTCATCTTTGGGCGCCATTGATGGATTGTTGAAGGGTTCTTTTCCTGGATTTTCAGCTGTTTCAGGGTTTTGTGAGGGTTTTGTTGAAAAGGAGGCTTTGGGAATTGGGGATTTGAGGGAGGAGATGAGTTCGGGTTGGCCCAATTTCTAGTGCTGAATGCCCATTTGCTAGGTTCGGATCCTCTTAGTTTTTTATTTAGGGTTTTTTATTTAAGATCCAAAACTGGATCCCTCGAAATTAAAAATAAGATAATAGTTGTGCCCTGACGAGGTAAAGTTTCAATCCAAATTTTCCTATCAAGTTGCTTCGAACTCCGGTGAATAGGTTTGTGCGCTACCGGCTACCCTGTTGAACTTTCTACCGACAAAAGACCAAACAATACAACCAAACGAACTAAAAAAAATAGATGGATTGAGTTTGGGTTGAAGGGATTGTGACCCGTTTATATCTGACATGAACACGAACCTAGAACGTCTTAATCTGTTTGCCAAGTGTAGATGCAACAGAGGTTTAAGTAGCACTTCTAAAAATGTTGCCTAATGTACAAGGCAACATTTCTAAGACCATCCCCAAGCAGAAGGTCACGCTAACTGGGTCACCAACGTTTTAGCCATTAATCTCACCTTATTTATCTTGACTCACTTTTACCCTCCCAAGCAGAAGGTCACGACCTAGGTCACCAACTCAATCATTTTTCACTTTTCAACATTTCCAATCATTTCCCACATTCTCTACCCACCAAAACTT
>VHZZ01002723.1:70811-86929 GCA_009801015.1 Silene noctiflora | reverse complement strand
GTTAATTTATAAATCCAGTAGGTTCACATAGGGTATGTGGTTTCCTTCAGTATAGGGGAGTGTCTATGGTTGTAGAGCAAGTTGATTTTCCCGTCGACTTGTTCGAGTTTCCTTTAAATGGGTTTGAGGTCATAGTCGGGATGGATTGGTTAGGAAAGTATAAAGCCACCATAGATTGTCAGAAAAAAGAAGGTCTCTCTAAGAGGACCCAAAGGAGTGAGAGTGTCTTACCCTAGGTTTGTGATCAAACCCAAAGTCAAGATTATTGCACCTGTGACCTTGAAGTCGTTCCTGAGGAAGGGGTATCCGATGATCTTGTGCCATGTGAAAGATAGTCGAGTGGAGGAGCCTTCAGCAATGGAGATACCAGTGGTGAATGAGTTCGAAGACGTTTTTCCAGATGAGGTATCGGGGTTACCACYAAAGAGAGATATCGACTTTAGTGTCGAATTGAAGTTAGGGACGAGACCTATCTCTAAGGCCCCGTACCGTATGGGTCCAAAGGAGCTAGMGGAGTTAAAGAAGCAACTAGATGATCTGATCGAGAAGGGATACATTAGAHCTAGTGTATCGCCTTGGGGTGCTCCAGTTTTGTTTGTAAAGAAGAAGGATAGGAGTCTCCGGTTGTGCATAGATTACCAAGAGCTAAATCATGTGACGGTGAAGAATAGGTATCCCATGCTAAGGATAGATAACCTCTTCGATCAGTTGAGTAGAGTTGGGGTGTTCTCGAAGATTGATCTGAGATCGGGTTACAATAAGTTGCGGATCCGGGATGAAAATATAAAGACGACGTTCCGTTCGACATATGGGCATTATGAGTATGTGGTTATGCCTTTTGGCTTGACCAATGCACCGGCAGTCTTCATGGATTTGATGAATAGGGTTTTCAGTCAGTTTTTGGATCAGCTCGTGGTTGTCTTCATAGATGATATCCTAGTCTACTCTAATAATAGGGAGGAGCATGAGGAGCTTTTGAGACTCGTTTTGCAAACCGTGCGCGATAACCAGTTATATGCAAAGCTGTCCAAGTGTGAGTTCTGGCTCAAGAAGGTGGCCTTTTTGGGCCATGTGATTTCCAAGGATGGAGTTTCGGTGGATCCTACCAAGATTGAGGTTGTGTCAAGGTGGGAGGCACCAAAGAACGTGGCGGAGGTAACGAGTTTCTTGGGCTTGGCCGGGTACTACAGGAGGTTCGTGAAGGACTTTTCGACGATAGATCGATCTATGACGATGCTTATGAGGAAGGAGAACCGTTTTCGTTGGGATGAGAGTTGTGAGACAGCGTTCCAAACCATAAAGGATCGCTTGACTAAAGCTCCTGTCATAGCTTTGCCGGATGGGAGTGAGAACTTTGAAGTGTATACTGATGCTTCAAAGAATCGTCTGGGATGTGTGTTGATGCAGTATGGGAAGGAGATAGCTTATGCCTCGAGACAGTTGAAGAATTACGAGGAAAACTCTTACTCATGATCTGGAGTTGGGTGTCATAGTCTATTCTCTGAATATTTGAGACATTACCTTTATGGGGGCAACCTTTAAGGTGTTTTCAGATCATAAGACTCTGAAGTACATTTACACCCAGAAGGAGTTGAACATGAGGCAGAGAAGATGGATGGAGTTAATCGGCGACTATGATATGAAGATAATCTATCACGAGGGGAAAGCTAATGTAGTTGCTGATGCTTTGAGCCGGAAGAGTGTGCATTCCTTATGCACAGCCATGTCACTAATGAGGTTGCGTGATGAGGTGACAAGGATGGGGATTCATATGATAAGGAAAGAGGATGCTCTGGGAGATTTGACTTTGGAGCCTGTATTATATGATGAGATCAGAGTTAAGCAAGTGGATGATACCAAGATTTGAGAGTGGAGAGCTGCGGTGGAGAAAGGGACAGTTTCGAGGTTTTCAGTCCATACCAATAGAAGTGTGAGGTTTCATGGCAGATGTTGTATCCCTAGTGATGTTGAGTTGAGAAAGATGATCATGACTGAGGCTCACTGTACGCCTTATTCAGTACATCCAGGTGGTGATAAGCTTTACAAGGAGTTAAAGAAGACCTTTTGGTGGCCTGGGATGAAGAGGGAGACAGCGGAGTTTGTAGCTAGATGTCTCACTTGTCAACGGGTTAAAGGGGAACATTGTCGACCTCAGGGGAAGATTCAGTCTCTTGATGTACCTAAATAGAAGTAGGAGTCCATTTCCATGGAATTCATTATGGGTTTACTGAGGACTCGGCAGGGCAACAACATGATTTGGATGATTGTGGATCGACTAACCAAGTGGGCTCACTTCATACCAATGAAGGACACTTGGAGTAAGTTGCAGTTGGCTAATGGGTAAAGAAATAATGTGATTCACCTTCACGGAGTGCAAAAAGACATTGTGACGGATCGTGATGCGCGTTTCATATCTAAGTTTTGGCAAGAGTTGCAGGTTTAGATGGGTACAACCTTGAAGATGAGTACAACCTTTCATCCTGCGACAGATGGTCAGACYGAGAGGACCATTAAGACCTTAGAGGATATGTTGAGGGCTTGTGTCATGGAATTTGGAGGCAGTTGGGAAGATAGACTGGACTTGATAGAGTTTTCTTACAACAACASTTTTCATACGAGCATTGGGATGGCACCGTTCGAGGCTTTGTATGGGCGAAAGTGTCGGAGTCCAATCTGTTGGGACAACAATGCTGAGGCTGTGGTTTTGGGACCACAGATGGTTCAGGATATGATCGAGCAAGTGAAGTTGATTCGACAGAAGATGAGAGCAGCCTGGAATCGGCAAAAGAGTTATACTGATTTGCACCACATAGACGTTGAGTTTCAGGTGGGTGATAAGGTTCTGCTGAAAGTGTCACCTATGCGAGGTGTCATGCGCTTTGGCAAGAGAGGAAGTTAAGTCAGAAGTTCATCGGGCCTTACGTGATTCTGGATCGCATCGGGGAGGTGGCTTATCGTTTGCCATTGCCACCGGCGTTAGAATGGGTGCATAATGCCTTTCATATCTTGCAGTTTCGGAAGTATGTTAGTGATCCTTCCCATGTTCTGGAGGTGGAGGATATCCTGCTAGATGAATCTTTGACTTATGTAGAGGTCCCAACGGAAATATTGGACCGTAAGGTGCGGAAGACCAGGAATGGTGAAACCGTGTTACTGAAGGTACTTTGGACTAATCAAAATGTTGAAGAAGCGACTTGGGAAGCTGAGGATAAGATGAGGGAGCGGTATCCGCATCTGTTTGATCAGGTATGGGTGGTTACGGGGACGTTGTTTCTTTTAGGGGGTTAGAAGATGATCGCATCAGTTTTTCTATCGTTTTCTATAGTTTTGTTATGTTTTCTAGTCGATTTTTGCATGTTTTGTCGGGCTAAGTTGGGGGTTTGGTTGTGTTTTGTGTTGGTTGTGCAGTAGTGTTATCGGTATAGCGTTGTCTGTTGTGGTATGGTTTGAACTTCGGGGACGAAGTTAATTTTTAACGAGGGAAGACTGTAATACTCGGTATTTTAAATGTAGAGACACTCGTTAGAGTACATGGTACTCGACCGAGTGCAATGCACTCTGTCGAGTGGCCTGCACTCGGTCGAGTGTTTGCTACTCGGTCGAGTGTCACTCACTCGACCGAGTGTCCAGTTCGTATCGGGTTTTGCGCGGAAAGTATAAATATAGAGACGGGAAGCAGTAAGTCACTTTTACACTTTCAAAACAAAAGAAAACCTAGACGACATACTGCTTCTCCTTCTAGCCTTCACTTTCGCAGTAAGAATCCAATCTTTGTTAACGTTTCTGCGTGTCTTGAGATCGGATTTGTAAGGGTAAGTGTCTTATTGCAGCTTTAATGTATAGTGTTGAACCCTAATTACTGATTTATGGATTTTGAGGGGAAATTGTCTTATGATAAGTTTTAATTCGATATAGGAGGAGAATTCATAGAGGAAGGTTTCTGAATCGCTTGATTGATTGATATTGCTGAAAAAGTAGGTTTTCCTACTCAGTTTCCTGTCGAATTGTATGTTATAATGTGACAGTTGTGTTATGATATGATTATATGTTTGTGTTATATTGTGGTGAGGAGTTGTATGGTGATGGTGGTTGGAGATGTTGGTTATTATGGTATTGTTTTGTGAGCCATTGTGAGAGGTGAAATCACCCATCTTCCACTGGCAGGGCAACGCACTTCGGTGTGTAGTCGTTTATTATTTCGGTGGATTAGGTGGTTGGCTGCGGTCTTCAACTGGCAGGGCTACATACTTCGGTGTGTAGTCGGTTACTCGTGATTGGTGTAGTATGGTGATGATTTTTGTTGCGTACATGATGTTGTATATTATTTTTTCAGCTGACTGACCCCGTTTATGGTTTGAAAACTATGATTATCCATTCGGGGATGGTGAGCAGATTGTCTAGCTGGTAATGACTATGATGGTTGCTGACTACGCGGTGGGGTTTGCAGGGTGGAGTCAATACAGTCTTTAGCTTCCGCGGATGTTATAGTTTACATTTATTTTATTCAGTTCAGTTTGGCCATGTACTCCGTATTGGGAGATGATTTTGTATTCTTTAAACGTTACTATTAATAATAATGTTTCTTTATTGTTTCTATGATGTTCACTACYTCGGRAAACCGAGATGGTAACATCCTTATACCTTGAGGTAGTCCTGGTAAGGTGCTTCGGAGTATGGGGGTGTTACAGTTCCTTTCTTAAGCTCATGCGGTTCTACTAAGGTTCCCACATTAATGGTTTTGGTATCTTCGATTACCGAGTTTCTTTGATCATATTGTTACAACCCTTTAACCAATTGCGGAGATTGTTTAACCTCCTTATCATCTTCCCCCTGTTCATCTTCGATCTCATTTTCAATGTCATTAATATAACAATTAACTTCAAAAATTGATTTACAATGTAAATAAGACATGTCGTATGCAAATTGGTTCATATTATTATTGATTTGATATCGCACAAAATGCGCTAACATTTGAGCCAACTGGTCAGAGCTCAATGGCGAGATAGGAGTATTTGGGGGCAGACCCTTGAATACCAGCACTAGGAGGGGGTACATGAGAAAGGAAGACTACGGAGGGGTATTTTCAACACTTGACTCCTTATATTCTTACTTATGACTCAACTCAGACTCAGACTCATCATTGGAATCATCATCTGACTTGAACATCTTGCCTTCTCCAAGGGTCAGCTTAAATAGTAGTCCGTTATTGTCGGTCCATTTGATGGTTATCTGCCATCCTGAATTAGTCCTTTGAGGATCTACGTTTGTGATGAGGATAGATGGATCGAACCTTTCGTTCCTCAGAATCATATTTACTAAATCTTCGTTTGGCACCATCGATTTATTTTCTTCTCCAAAGAGAAGACAATAGGTGTCGGCTCAGTCTTAGCCGGCATCACGGTCAGTATATCCTCGGAGATATAGTAACAATCTTGGAACACTTTGATTCATGGGACCATTTGGTTCCACTTTGAGTCGAAAATGGGTTCGGGAAAGTCCACACAAGCAATTCCCTCTGCTTCTCTTACGAAATGGTCGTTCAGAGTCAAAGGTTACAGCTTCATTTTAATATCCGGATCTTCTATCGACCTTCCCCTCTTCTTTAGGAAGTCTTCTTCAGTTGGCTCATACCCGAGCCCGAATGTTACTCCTTTAGCTAGAGGTCATTTTAATTGAATTCATCCTCCCTTCGAGGGTACATAAAGAAACCAAAATACTTCCTAGTCTTGAGGATCACCTCACAGACATTGCTTACCATATAAAGATCCATATTTTCCAACATAGGCTTTAGCTCGATTGCGTTGAAAACCTCGAAAATGCATGAATCATTGATGGCATTGGCCCATCTCAGGGGGAATGTCCCCTCCAACAATTACTATCGAGGTGGCGTCAATGGTGATGGCTTTGCCATCGAGTGGAATTTTCATTTTTCGATGCAAGGTTGATGTTACGGCCCTTGCAGTGTGAATCGAAAGCCTTCCAGTAATAAGTTGAAAAATGAGCACACATATATCACATGACATCTTACATTGTTTTCCACTAGCCTAGTTTGAACCACACGATTGACGAGTCCGATCACTCGACGTACTGTGCCATCGAATGCCCGAACCATTTGTGTGGTGTGAATAAAGTCATTCTTTTCAAGGCCCATGATGTGGGCGGTTTTAAGAGGGAGTACATTAAAAGGGAACCCGTCAGCGACAACGGTTATGGGAATATTCTTGTTGAGGCATAATAAAGCAATGTATAGGGCCAAGTTGTGCTGAGACCCAAATGGTGGCAGATCTTCATCGTAAAATGTCACGGCTGATTTTGAGCAATATAAGTGACCATATCGTCGAGAGTAGTACTTGATGATATGGTCATATTCATTAAGGCTTGTAGCAATGCCTGACGATGCTCGAACAAACTCAACATAAGTTTCCTAATAAATACATCGCCCTTAGTCTTTTGGAGTTGTTCTATTAGTGAAGCCTCTCAGGTCGACCCTTCACCAAGAACCTCGACAATTATAGGGTCTTTGGAGGACGTATTTTCTGAAATTTCCTTAAAAATAGAGGCATGGTTAGCCTTCTCCACACGATATGGGCTCCCATATCGAGTCACATGGTTAGACTCGAGGGCATCTTTCTTTATTTTCAAGATTTCCTCTTGAGTATGCGGAATGGTAGCACCCTTGGCGAGATAGACATCGTCTTCGTCGTTATCCTAAACGCCATTAATTTCATTGGCTCTTCAAAATATATATAGGGTGTAATAAATAGCAAAATCGCCAATTAGAATTTTATTCCTCATGTTCAACATGAATTTGGAACAATCTGCAAATATTTCACACCCGTTTTAGATGACAGGGGCGAATGAGATAGGAATAATCCGCACTATCTTTGATAGTACCAAAATTAGAATGATCAACAAACGGGTTGGTGACTTTGTTGGGCTTCACAGTTGGGATTTAGTGCGTTCTGTTCTCAATCATATCTTGAATTTTGTGCAATAATCTAAAGCACATCTCATTATCATGACCCTTCCTTAGGTGGAAGGCACAGTAGGCATTTGGTTTATATCATTTGCCTTGTTGATCAGCAGGTGGGTCAGGAGTCGAACCAATGGGTTTTAGCTTCCCTTAGGCCATCAGTCTGTGGAGAGCATATGCATTGATGCATCCAATATCTCAGAATACCCTTGGATTTTGGCGTTGCGACCACTTTGGTTGCCCCTCTGACAAATTGATGGCTTCGATAAAATGATTTGTTGTTGAAGCTTTGCCCTTAGAAGAAGAGGTCGTAAATTCTTTATGAACTTATCTACAACTTCAGTTTCATCTATCTTTTTAGCCAGTTTCACGCTTTCTACGCGCCATCTCGAGTAGAAATCAGTAAATCCCTCTTTGTCCTTTTGTGTGATAACTTCTAGTCCTTATGCTAGTTTAGATTTCCACATTGTCAGCATCATTTTTGCAGAACTCCAACTTAGTATATTCGAAAGTGGGGAAGTTCTTAAGTTGAAGATTGTAGAACCACGCCTTCTGGTGTTCTCCGAGCAACTGAGCAAAAATTTGAGGGAGCATATCGGTAGATACTCCCTTCAAGGACATGTATTCCTAATAGGCCTTAACATGATGGACCAGATCTTTGGTGCCCTTAAATTTCGGGACACCAGAGAGCACAAAATTTATGGGCAGCTTGCCTTGAACTGGGCATAGGCCCAAGTATTTTCATAATGAATGTTTTCCCCCTAGGACAATTCCAGACGGTCCTAAATGAACTTGAACCATTTCTCCAGATCAATCAAAGGTGGGGTGGAAGAACAGGAAGCATCACGAAGCTTTGATTCGATCGTTTCCATTCGGGTCATGATGAGGTTCACGGCCTCTGTGAGCTTGTTAACAAAATCTTCCATTTGTTAAAGTCGGGTTTTTGGTGGCCATTCTACAATAAAAACCCGAACCAATCAATAATTCAACAAAGACATGCACACTCAAGACTTGACCCAAAGAACTGAATCAAACGGAAACATGAATCAGGCCCAAATTGACGATAGGTTCGACTCATGGTTTTATTTATACTTCGATTCGAATCAGACTCAGAATCCTAAAGGGACTGACAACATTACGAATCAATTCTAAATTGGACTCATTGTCATTATTCTCGTGATCAAACCGTGCTTGGCTTATGGGATTCGTGAAAACGCCTAAACGGTCTAACTGCGACATGTTTCATGATTTGACTTGGACCATCATGACTCGAATGCTGATCCAAAAATGGCAAAGCTTAAATGAAGACGACAAGGTTGTGCTCGATGTCAAAGAAATGGATGATGTAGTATCTCACGCAACTCAAAGACAACGTGTTTACTTGGGCTCGAATTTCTGTTAAGCGTGTGGTGTGTTAATTCAGCTCAGAGTCGATTAATTAAAGTCTTTATCTAAATTATTATTATTATTAGAAGTGTTATTATTTCAGCATAAGCAATTAAATATTGAAAGTAGTTTATTTCCAAATTACAGAACTAGAATAATAAGGCAATTGTAAGCTTTTTCATTTTTAGGGAAGTCCGTGTTTAGGCAAGAGTTGGCTGTCGGTTTTAAGGAAGTTACAACTGTTTTTTGAGTCAGTTTTTTACACTATATAAGGGTCATATGTATGACTTATTTTATCATCAAAGAATTAATAAAAACTCTAAGCTTGTGCCTTGTAATTGTGTTCATCTGTTCGATGCGTTTTCGATCAAAAGCTGGTTATAGTTTGACGCGATCAAGCTTTAACTCGATCAAGGAGCAATAGGTCTTGAAATTTTGTCACCATTGTTCAAGTTATATATCTAACTTGATCAAATATCCCTTTGTGTTATTATTCATATTCTTACTTCATCTTTCTTGTTTGTTGCTGCTGTTCTGCGTCGTTATTGTCATTGTTGTTGTTTCGTTGTTTTTCTTATCGTTAGTCCTATATAATATAATCACCCTTGTTAACTTGGTTTGTTTACAAATAAAACTCACATAAAACTACTCTATTTTTTCTATTAAGACAGCCGCACATCTCATGGGTCACGTTGGTTTACGTTGTAGCTTCGGCGAACACTAAAGTTTCTAACTTTCGTATCATAAGTGGTTACTAGAACTTTGGTTGAAGATCCAGAACATTAAAGATGAGTGTAACACTCAAGAGTTTATCAATAGTGCTCATGAGACGTTAAAACACATCCATGAAATTAGCTCACGGTGGTAGCCAAGGCAAGAGACATAACGGCCTGTTGATGAGTTTCAAATCATGAAGTTGCCAGAGTTTGTAGAAGGAACTGATCCTTAAAATTACTTGGATTGGGAGTGCAAGATTAATCAGATGTTTGATTTCAAGGACCTTGAAGATGACAAACGTTGTAAGTATGCAATCTTGATCTTTAGAAGAGGAGCTTCGTTGTGGTTGGAGAGTTTGAAAGCGCAGAGGGCTATGGCTGGTAAAGAGAAGATTTCTTCTTGGGATGCATTCAAGAGAAAGTTAAGGAAACAGTATGTGCCATCAACATAGAAACTTACTTTATAGCGAAATATTTGTGATTTAATGCAAGGTAGGATGTGTATTACTGAATATATCGATGAATTTGAGAAGTTAGCTCTAATGGGGGAAGTAAAAAAATCCAAGGAAAAAAAAGATGACTAGATTCTTGTGGAGTTTAAATCATAATATTGATAATGCTGTCGAATTATGATTATTTTCTGATTTCGATACATTATGTGGGTTATGTCTTAAATTAAAGCATGAGGAAGAATAAGTTTGGTATGAGGGAAACTAATAGGTTGAGTAGTTGGACTAAACCTGATTCATTGAAGGATAGTGCGTCGAGTTCGAATACTATTGATGTAGTTAAATCCGTTAGCACCCATGCTGCAACCCTAACTCCTAAAGCGACGTTACCTCCTATGGAAACGAGTCTTACAAATATTAGTTGCTTTAAGTGCCCGGGGTTTGGTCATTATTATAATGTTGGTCCTAATAAATGAAATATAACCTTGATAGAGGCAGTGCCTTTTAGGGATGAGTTATTTGAGGAGGAGGAGGATTCAGTGGGGGGGCATGTTTAATCTTAATGAAATTGACGAGGAGGAGGAGGAGGATGTAGAGTCGTTTGATGCACCTGTATATAATACTTTGGCGCTTCGTTCTTTGCAATAAAAATCCGAACCTATTGTTACAGAACAACACGATCAAATCAATCATACTAAGTGTCAAGCTGAAGATAAGTGGTGTAGCTTGATAAGAGGAAATGGTTTTGAAATTCGCATTGGCTACAACGACTAATTGTAAGCCGTATTCATTACATTGGATCGATGATGGGAACAAGTTGAAAGTACCTAGGCAGGTTCGCGTTGGTTTGACGATGAGATCTTATGGTGACGAGGTATTATGTGACGTGATTCCTATGGATGCTTGCCATGTCCTTTTAGAAAGCCCATGGCAATTTGATCGAGACGTAGTGCATCGGGGCAGGATCATTGAGTACGAATTACGTGACAACGACAAGAATATTTTGTTAAGGCCTATGTCACCCAAGGATGTTCGTGCTATGACTCTCAAATGAGGTAAGAAACCTAGCTTATCTATGTTAGATAACGAACGAGAAATTGAACAGGCTATTAATGACGGTGAGCCCATTTATACGCTAATTGATGATAGAATATGTAATACCCCGTATTTTAATGTTTGAATAGTTTACGTATCTTGAATAATTAACTTAGTAATAATAATGGATAATTGCTTATAAGACGAATAATATAATGTAAGTCGGGAATTTAGTTATGTTGGGCTGGTTATCTTTAGACCTTGTATGAGTTATATGAGTCGGGATTGAGTAATATAATATAATAAGCTGAGATGGGTTTTAATAATTAAACAATGTAATCGTTTTGACCTAGCATATAAAAGGAAAAATAAACCCTAACCAAATCGACTCCACAATCTGAAAATTAGAAGTGAGGAAGAATAATTTAAGACCTAGCAACCTTTTCTAATCTATATTCGTATACGAGGTAAGACCGTCGCATATTTATCATTTTATTTTGTTTAGCCGTGTGTTCGACCACCGTGTGCATCACAATAGACCACCGTTGACCGTGAATATGGCCGTAGTTCGACCGTGAACCACCGTGAGCATGCTGGATCGGGCATTGACTACCGTTGACCTCTAAGGGGTGGTTATTAGAGTGTTTAAAGGGGAAGATGCGTGTAGGGTGTCGTGAGTTTAAGACTCTGTTTGAACACAAATTTGGACTAGACCGGACCTGGTATAGTGGAGGTTGGCTTAAAGTTGTTGGGGCGACCATAGGGGTGGTGTCCGTAGGGCCATGGTGGCAATGGGGTGTTGGTGGTGGCCGATTTTCACAAAAATAGGGGAAAGGGAGTACGGTTTGTGTAGCCGTCGTAAGACGGTGGTTATGGGTTGTGTGGTTGCGTCGAGGAGGAGGTGAAGAGTGTTTAAGTGTCGGGTCAGTGGTGATGACGATGGTGGCCTGGGGTGGTGTGGGTTGTCGGTGTGGTGGCCGTGAGGAGTGTTTGGTTGCGGGGGTATGTGCACCGTGTTGAGGTGGTGATGTTGGGGGTGGTTGGGTGACCTGGACGGCGAGGCTGGTGGCTGAGAGGGGCTGCCGATGTGACAGGTGGCTGACCATGGGTGGCTGGGTGAGTAGGAAGCCGTGTGTGGGTGTTTGTCGAGGGGTTTTTGCCGCGGCTGAGGGAGTGTTGTGAGTGAGTTTTCGTAATTCGTTTATTTCGTCGTCGAGTTTAATTACTAAATTTACGTAATTTATATTAAATAATTATAATTGTATAATAATCGTATAAACGATGTGAGTTGTAATCGTATATTTATTATTAATTTGTTACGTCACGAATTTGAGGTGGAATACTTTTGATTACTTTGCTCGAATTTTCTACTTGGAGTATTTGCTAAAGGGTAGTCTAATCTAATCAGCTGGATTGTTTAAGATGCTATATTTGTTATGTTAACATTATTTGTTGGATGTATTTAATGGCTGGTTTAATTGTAATGCTTATTATGTTGTATGGTTACGATATGGAATTACGAGAGGTTATGGTGAGGATGGTGATGATTATTGTACTGCTCCAGGCTTAATCGCCGGTGGATCTCGTGAGTGAATGATGATTATTGTACTGCCCTTGGCTTAATCGCTGGTGGATCTCGTGAGTGATTGATTGAGTGGTCTCAAGCTCATGATCTGGAGGAATTTTGTGAGGGTGGCTCAGTAGTTGAGCATTGGCAATTGGCAGTGTCTGTGCATTATGAATGTTTTATCTTCTGTTTATTTTATCCTGCTCAACCTTTTGGTTGACAGTGTATTCTGTAAACACCTGTGATATTGGGGAGCAGATTGATGGCAGGGTGAGATAGTTGGCTTGGGAACTTATGGGGATGAGTGAGGATGATTGACAAAGTCTACCTTGTTGTATAGCTCACCTAGTTCAGACGATCTTTAATTATTTTATATACTTTATTTTTTTTTTGGCTGCGAGTAATGTATTATTTAAAAACTCAGTTCAGTTTGATAAGTCGTAACGTGATTATTTAACGTTTTATTTCAATAAAGTACATTGGATTGCTATACTTTGTTTTACATGCCTCAGTAATCTGAGATGGTAGCAGTATTGTTTATTGGGAATGTCTTGCTAAAGGCTTCTAAATAAATGGAGGTGTTACAAAGTGGTATCAAAGCGAACGATCCTCGGGCCTAAAAACAATGAGCAATAATGAATATAGGATATGTCTAATAAAATGAACCCCGGGTAAAAAGTGTTAGGAGCCTAAATAGGCTTGGGATAAGTAAGGGGCCCCCTAAAACTGAACCTCTGGCCCTCTCAGTTTTGAACCGGTTACCTTGAGAGAATTTACGAGTGGAGTAATTAAAAAGAAAGTGTCTGAGTCCTTAAAAGGTCTATTGTTTTGTGATCATATGAGTTGGCCTAGGGCCATGTGAATGATTATGATTGTGGTGATGATGGAATGTTGAGTTGTTTATTCTATGAATATTTGGTTGATTATTATTGTGAAATATGGACATGGATACTAATTTATATGATGGATGCATGTCTTAAGTGATGGATGATTCCTTATCTAAAATAGAATTTTCATGTCTAGTGATATGCGGAATATGATTCCCTGAAATCATGTGTAATATTTAGCATTGGGTGTTATAATTTTATAATGCATGATGGGAAGTGTGGGACTGACATTAGTGTCGCGGTGGTGAGAAGGCCGTGGGTGGCCGTGGTCTATGACAGTGGTTAATTGGACTTTTGCCAGCCACGTTAACCACACGTTGTCTTGGTTAGAGAGAAATTGTTTTAAACCTTTTTGCCACATTCCGTAGGCGGAATCTTACGTGTTTTATTTTGCATTATAAAATCACGCCTCCAAAGAAAGCCGCTACTATGTCCTAAGAGGAGATTGACCATCTAATTGCTACCAATGAGGCCTTAACTGCTGCACCGAAGGCAAGAGGCTCATCTTCGGATCCATCAAAGATGAGTGCTACGATTGCGTGTCATAATCCAACCAAGTATGATGGTTTTGGGGAGCCGTCACTTTTAGGAGAATGGTGTTGGGAGTTCGACAACATCTTTGAGTTGTTGAACTGTTCATAGGAGCTACAAGTAGATCGAGCTGCATTCTATCAGAAGGGAAAGGCTGGATTGTGGTGGACTCGTAACAAAGGGCCACCAGAGAGGCGGCTACTAACAATGGGAGAGACTACGCTAAGTGGCAAGGTTTTAGGAAGGTCATGTTGGTTACCTTTGTCCCTGGACATATTAGGAGCCGGATGAGGGCGGAGTTTGATGCATTTAAGATGACGGAGGATATGACGGTGGAAACATATCACAATAGGTTTATGGAGTTGGCTGAGTACGTGTCGAATCTGAATTTTACCCCTGAGATCCTGACACTAAGGTTTGAGAATGGTTTGATAACCAATATCAAGAAAAGGCTTGCAGTTTGTGAGCCAAGTGAGATGGATGAATTTTATTAGCGAGCTGGTCACACTGAAAGGATTGTAGATATGTTGAAGGAAGAGAAGAAAGAGAAGGGTGAGAAGAGGAAGTCGGAAGCTACAAGTGAGAGTGCTGGAAACAAGAAGCACAATTTCAATCATTATCGTTCCTATTTCTCAAATAGCGCACCAGTAGGAGGAGGAAGCCGCAGTAGTGGGGGCCGAACTCAGCCCGTTTCGATACCTTGCTTTAGGTGTGGGAAATTCGGTCATAAGGCCGTTGAATAAAGGGTTAATTTAATTGGCCATGGAGGAGGATATAACAATACAAACCAGAGTGGGGGTTTTCAAACACCTACATTGAACTACGGGAATAACCAGAGGTCAGGAAGTGAGAACTACATGAGGAGCTACAATAATAATAATTACTTTAAACATAATGGTTTCAAAAATAATAATCAAGGCAACGGGAGTGGCTCGTTCCAAAAGATAATGAATGGAGGAAATCAACAAAATGGTTTTGCGTCAGCTGGTCAAGGGAGAGCTAAGAGTAGTAGAAAGTTGTTCATGATGGGAAAGGAAGCAACAGAGGAGGATGCTCATGTTGTCACGGGTACCTTCCTTGTTCACTCTAAGCCTACTTTTGTGTTGTTTGATTCTGGGGAAACCCATTCCTTTATTTCAAGTGAGCATGCTAGAGCCTTTGGTTTGGATGTTTATGATGTTATTAAGGATGTTGTGACTATATCCTCGGGAGAGCTTATACCTTGTAATCGAATCTATAAAGACGTACCTATAAGAGTCGGGGAGGTTACTTTTCTTTCTGACTTGATTGACTTTCCCTTGGGAGGATTCGAGGTGATCTTAGGAATGGATTGGCTGGGAAAATATAGAGCTTTTATTGATTGTCACTAGAAAAACGTTACCTTGAAGGGACCTAAGGGTGTAAAGGTTTCTTATAAAGGATTTGTAGTTAAATAAAAGATGAAGCTTATCTTGACTGTTACCCTAAAATCATGCTTAAGGAAGGGAGGACAGTTTATTTTGTGTCATGTAAAATACCTTAAGGAAGAGGTGATAAGAGCATGCGACATTGAGGTTGTAAGGGACTTCAAATATGTGTTTCCGGAAGACATACCTGGGTTACCTCCTTAGCGGGATATATATTTTAGTATTGACTTAAAACCTGGGACGAGACCGATCTATAAGGCACAATACAGTATTGAACCTAAGGAGTTGGAAGAGCTTAAGAAGAAACTGGAGGAATTGTTGGATAAGGGGTATGTGGGAAACAGTGTGTCACCTTGGGGTGCATCTGTCTTGTTCGTGAAGAAGAAGGATGGGATTATGAGACTGTGTATCGATTGTAAGGAGTTGAATAACGTGACCGTAAAGAATCGTTACCCTTTACCTTGGATTGATGATTTGTTCGATCAGTTGAGTGGTGCTGTAGTATTCTCTAATATTTATTTGAGGTCGGGATACCATCAATTAAGTATTAAGGATAAAGATATCTCTAAGACTAAATTTAGGACTAGATATGGAAACTACGAGTTTGTTGTGAGTTGAAGGGGCAGAGCGGGACCCGCTAATTGTCTTGTATCGGATATGTTATTAGATTTTTTAAAATAGAGGTCTTAATTTTAGTCACCTCTTTGCCCAGGATGAGCAAAGGTTCGGTTTTGGGGGATATTTCATGTGGTCCGAAATAGCGCACTTCTAACCCCATTTTGAACCCTATTTTGCAAGCTTTTATGGACTTCCATAGTCGATTCCCTAGTCAAATTACTCCTTATGTTAATCATTTTGTTTTGTAGAAAAGAAGGTAGAAATGGCGTTTTTCCCGTCCCTTATGAGCTCTTTGATCACTTTAGAGGATGCAGCATGACGGGGAGATGAGAACGGAGACCCGGGGACGATAGACATATGGCCCGGAAGGAATTAGGGTAAGCCTTGAAGATTATTGAAGCCATTGAAGATCAAAAAGGGAAGTTTATCCCTCATCTCACAACTCGCCCGAGGCCTGCTCATTGATACTGTCACTTCGTACCAAAAATAAATTACCGAAGTACTACTAACAGAAGCTAGCGGCAAGTAGGGTCGATCTCCACAGGGAGGC
>VHZZ01002723.1:26469-36911 GCA_009801015.1 Silene noctiflora | reverse complement strand
ATAAATGATGATCAGTTGACTTTATAGAAGAATCATCCCTTGTGTATTCTTATATTGAGATTATAATAATGATATTTAAATCATCGTCGTGATCGAATTATTGTTGAGGACACTTACTCCAACAATTGAACCGATCAAGAATCTTATCAATATAAGCCTCTTGACTCAATGCCAGTATCCTCTTGGTTCTATCTCAATAGATCCGGATACCTAAGATACGCTGAGCTTCTCCCAAATATTTCATTTAGAAGTGATTTCCTAACCACTCCTTAACAGAATTAAGCAATACTACATCATTCCATTTCGGATTTCATGGCTTCAAGCCATAACTTGGGAGTCGAAACTCGCAATAGCCGCTTTGTAGGTCTTAGGTTCGTCACTTTCTAAAAGTAACACCTCATAATCACCATCCTCTTTGATAACTCCCAGATTTCTATCAGGTTGGTGACTAACCCTTCCTGACCTCCTAGGTTCAGAAGGAACAATAACTGAGCCAGATGAAGAAGGAACATCTTCCTGTACCGTCATCTCAGTTTGTGGCTCTTGAACTTCATCAAGTTCAAATTTTCTCCCACTCTGTCTTCTAGAAATAAACTCCTTTTCTAGAAAGACTGCCTCACGAGACACAAACACTTTACCCTCTTGACGGTTGTAGAAATAGTACCCACGAGATTCCTTTGGATAACCTACAAAGAAACACTTGTCGGATCGGGGAGCTAATTTATCATCAGACACTCTAATATAAAAATAAATTAGATTAATTTTGTTATTATGTGATCTAATACACATGCATCCAAAATAAAATACATAAAAGTATAGTAAAAGTATTTTCCATACATTGTTGTTGGTATTAAAAAGGGCACAACAATAAGGACTCCTTCCTTATTGTTGTTCTTGAGCTATAACCACAAGGATGATAAAAAAATGCCAAGCATCCAACTTAGGACACCTCTTTTGGTGCGCACCCCTAACTATCCAAAAAATTCAACAAATAATTAACTAGATAATGTGTAGAATATTTTGTATAATATAAGTAATATTATAACACTAATAATATTATTTGATATATTATTTGTTGTGAATTTAGATGAGGTTTTTATGATCGACAAATTGATAAAACTTTGATGAAAAAGAAGGAAAAACAAGTCCTTATTTTTCTCTAAAATGACCGGCCAAGAAGGAGGAGGAATTGTTGTGTATATATAGGCCTTATGAAGTGTAAAGAAATGAACTCACAAAACATGACATAGTGGGCTTTGTCACACTTCACATGTGTGGATTACTATGCATGTGTCGGTCCACCTGAACCAAAATCAGTCCATTTTGATTTTCGACAGTTGTCCCACAAATGTTTATAAGACTTATATTTAATTATCTTATATAATTAAATATTATTTTAATTATTTAACACTTAAATAATGTAAATTAACAAATAATGTACACTTGACTATTAAATGACATTTTACCATTTTATCAATATAAAATATGTCTTATAATTAATTATTAGTTAATTTCACAACCWCTTGTAAATTTTATTAACTAATAACCCCCGCCTCACAATATGCACACATTACTAACAATTTAAATAATTAAATATTAAATATTAAATTATTTATTATTTATTAATCAATTATCAAATAATTGAATAATAAATCTCTTTGGCCCGAGTTCAAAACTCGTCATCAAATTATAAATTCACTTGACTTGATAAAAGTCAAGTTACACAAAAAAAACTAATTATATATATCGTATCTCATACAAGTAATTAGTTTACTATTTGGAAATCGTCCTTTAGGTGTGACAGAAAGGGATCAGTTAGTTTACTGTCGTCTTACGACAGTAACGTCAAACTCTAGTCAGCCGAGCGTTACCGATTTACGTTGATCAACTGACAAATAAATAAATATTCCTGATATTCCTTTTATGAGATTTATTATGTAGACACACTATTGAGGAGGACACTACTCCAATAGTTACAACATAACCATCCGAAACTGAATAATTAAACAATACATTTCTCGCAGCAGAAATAAATAGAGTATATAAAATAAATGAAGATTGTCTGAACTAAGTGAGCTAGACAACTAGTTAGACTCAGCCATTCATCCTCATGCATCCCCATGAGCTCCCAAGTCAGCTATTTCAAACCTACCATCAATCTGCTCCCTAATAAATGGTTCATCACAGGTGTTCAAAGAATACACTGTCAACCAAAACGTTGAGTAGGATAAAACAAACATTAGATAACACAACCATAATGCACATGTAATGTCAAATGTAAATGCTTCCACTACTGAGCTCATCCACACGATATCCACCAGAGGCTTAAGGCTGGGGCAGTCCAAATATTCACACGAGATCCACCAGAGAATAAGCCTGGGGCAGTTCAATAATCAATCACGAGATCCACAAGAGACTAAGCCTAGGGAAGTCCAATTCCCATCTCAAACCATATGCAACAATGATAACCAACATAGAACATAATATGCATCACCAATAAGCCAAAGACTAACTCATTCAACATCCAATGCTCACATAATAAATATAGCACATTAAAATAATCCAACTGAGTAGTTTATCCTACCTTTTAGCAAATACGTCACAATAATTCCATGCAAGGCAATTAAAAGTAATCCACTTCAAATTCGCGACCTAAAACAATTAATAATAAATATACGATTACAATTCACAACCTCATGCCACTTTTGAATCTTCAGTTCCTCCTTCTGCTTCTCCCTGATCTCAGCATATAACTGAGGCTCGATGGTCAAATATCCAATGGAATCACCCTTCTTAATAATTTAAATACCCAGCTTTTTCAATTCCTCATACAGTCTCACCCTTGACATGGCAGTACATAAAGCATGGACAAATTTCCTACTAAATGCATCTACCACCACAACTGCCTTCCCCTCATGGTAGACTATCTTCATGTCATAATATCCTATTAACTTCATACACCTTATTTGTCATATGTTTAGCTCTCTATGGGTATAGATATACTTTAGACTCTTGTGCCGGAAAATACTTTAAAAGTAGGTCCATAAAGGTAATGGCACCACAACTTCAACGCAAGCACCACTGCTCCAAATTACAAGTTATGAGTTGGATAATTCTCTTCATAAGGTTTCAACTGCCTTGAGGAATAAGCTATCATCTTCTCATTCTACATCAGCACACATCCTAGTCCATTTTTTGACACATTAATATACACTTCAAAATTTTCACATCCTTAAGGTAAGGCTAGGAGAGGAGCTGTAGTCAGGTGTTCCTTTAAGGTTTGAAATGCCTTCTCACAACTCTCATCCCACTTAAACCTGTTCCGTTCCTCATCAACGTCGTCATGGTCTTACCTATTTTCGAGATATCTTTTACATACCTCATGTACTAGGCAGCCAACCCCAGAAAACTCTAAATAGCCCCTACATTCTTTAGCCTCTCCCACTTGGCAACAGCTGAAATTATACTTGGGTCCACAAATACTCCCTTTCTAGACACCACATGCCCCAAAAAGGCTACTTCCTCCAACCAAAATTCACACTTACTCAACTTGGCATAGAGATTATTCTCACTCAAAGTCTGCAATATAATCCGTAGATGATTCTCATGCTCCTCCCGGTCCTTAGAGTGAACTAGGATATCATCAATAAAGACAATGACGAACTGATCCAAGTTGGGACTAAACACACGGTTCATTAAGTTCATGAAGACTGCCGGTGCAGTAGTTAATCCAAATGGCATAACAACAAATTCGTAGTGTCCGTATCTAGTCCTATATGTAGTCTTAGGGATATATTCATTCTTAATCCTTAATTGATGGTATCCCGACCTCAAATCAATCTTAGAGAATACTCAAGCAACAATTAACTTGTCGAACAAATCATCAATCGGAGGTAAAGGGTACTGATTCTTTATAGTCACATTATTCAAATCCCTATAATCGATACACAATCACATACTCCCATCCTTCTTCTTCACAAATAAGACAGGTGCACCCCAAGGTGACACACTAGGTCTCACATAACCCTTATCCAACACTTCTTCCAATTGCTTTTTAAGTTCCACCAACTCTTTAGGTCCCTTTCTGTACGGTGCTTTAGAGATCGGTCCCGTTCCAAGTTTCAAGTCAATTCTAAAATCACTATCCCGCTGAATAATTTTCCACTACTCTTAGCTCCCTCTTGACTAGCAGACGCCGAACCATTTTGTTGATTTACTCCATTCATTATCTTCTGGAATGAGCCACTCCTGTTGCTTTGATTATTATTAAAACGGTTCTGGTTGGAATAGTTGTTGTTGTAGTTTCTCATATAGCTCCCACCTCTTGACCTATAATTATTCACATAATTCAGTGCAGGTGTTCGAAAACCCCCACCCTGGTTTGTATTTTATAACCTTCTCCTTGGCCAGCCAAATTAACTTTGCAGTCAATAACCCTATGACCAACTTTTCCATATCTAAAACAATAGATCGCAATTGGTCCAAATTGACCCACACTACCGCGACCTGCTTCTCCTGATGGCGCGCAATTCAAGAAATAGAAACGATATTAATTGGAATTTTGCTTCTTGTTTCCAGTACTCTCCCTTGTAGCTTCCGATTTCCTCTTCTTACCCTTCTTTTTCTTCTCTTCTTTCAGCATATCCGCGATCCATTTAGCGTGACCAGCTCGCTGATAAAATTCATCGATGTTGCTTAGCTCACCCTTGCGAGCCTTTTCTTAATATTGGTGGTCAATCCTTTCTCAAACCTTAGTGCCAGGATCTCATGGATAAAATTTAGATCCGGCACATACTCAACAAACTACATAAACCTATTGTGGTATGTCTCCAGTGTCATATCCTCTGCCATCTTAAACGCATCAAATTCCACCCTCATCCTACTCCTAATATGCCCAGGAACGAAGGTAGCCATCATGACTTTCTTAAAACCTTGCCACTTAACGTAGTCACTCCCATTGTTAGTATCAGCCTCCCTGATGGCCTCCTTGTTACGAGTCCACCATAAACCAATTTTCCCCTTCAAATAGAATGCAGTCTGATCAACTTGTAGCTCCTCTGGATAGCTTATCAACTAAAATATGTTCTCGAACTCCCGAAACCATTCTTCTAAAAGTGACGGCTCTCCCAAAGCATCATATTTGGTTGGATTATGCCTCGCAATTGTTGCACTAATCTTTGATGTATCCTAAGCTGAACCTATCGCATTTAGTGCAACAGTTAAGGCCACATTGGTAGCAATTAGAAGATCGATTTCTTCCTGGGATATGGTAGAGGATTTCTTTGGAGGCATGATTCTATAATGCAAAATAAAACACATAAGCTTCCACTTAAGGAATTTGGCATAAAAGGTTTAAAACAAATTCTCTGTAACCAAAACAACGTGTGGTTGAATGGACTGGCAAAAGTCCAATCAACCACGGTAATAAGCCACGGCCTCTCTCATCAACACGGCACAAACCTGTGCCCACTCTTCCCCATGACGCATTATTAAAACAATAACCTCTATCGCTAAATAACAACACTAAACGTGGTTTCAAGGCATCACACTTCGCATATCACTAGACATGAAACTTCTATTTCACATAAGGAAACATCCACCACTTAAGACATTCAATTCATCATATAAATTATCATCCATGGCCATATTTCACAATAATAGTTGACCAAATATTTCATAGCATAACCAACTCAAACATTTCATCAACAAAATCATAATTACGACATGGTCCTAGGCCACCTCATATCATCACCACAATACTTACCTTACTTACTCCACATCCTGCAATAAGGTTAGAAACTTTTATCCTGAAGAAAACAATTGACCTTTTAAGGACATAGACACTTTTTTTTATTACCCCACTCTTAAATTTTTTCTCTCAAGGTAACCGGTTCAAAACTGAAAGGGCCAGAAGTTTGTCGTGAGGGGGGCCCTTACTCATCCCAAGCCTAATGGGGCTCCTAACAATTTCTACTCGGGGTTCATTTTATTAGACACATCCTATATTAGAAGCCTTCAGTAAGAAATTCCCAATATATAGGACTGTTACCATCCCAGTTTATTGAGGCAGTGTATAATAAAGTATAGTAATCTAAAGTATTTTATTTAAAATAAACGTTTAAAAAATCACGTTACACCATAACCATCTGAAACTGAGTTACTAAAAATTACATCTCTCGCAGCAGAAATAAAAAAAGTATATAAAATAAATGAAGATTGTCTGAACTAAGTGAGCTAGACAACTAGGTAGACTCAGCCATTCATCCTCACGCATCCGCATGAGCTCCGAAGTCAGCTATCTCAAACCAGTTATCAATTTGCTCCCCAATAAATGCTTCATTAGAGGTGTTCATAGAATGCACTGTCAACTAAAAGGTTGAGTATGATAAAATAAACAGTAGATAACACAACCATAATGCACATATAATGTCAAATGCAAATACTTCCACTATTGAGCTCATCCACACGATATCCACCAGATACTTTAAGCGTGGGGCAGCCCAAATATTCACACGAGATCCACCAGAGACTAAGCCTGGGACAGTCCAATTCTCATCTCAAACCATATGCAACAATGATAATCAACATAGAACATAATATGCATCACCAATAAGCCAAAGGCTAACTCATTCAACATCTAATCCTCACATAATAAATATAGCACATTAAAACAATCCATTGAGTAGTTTATCCTACCGTTCAGCAAATACGTCACAGCAATTACACGGAAGGCAATTAAAAGTATTCCACTTCAAATTCGCGACATAAAACCATTAATAATAAATATACGATTACAATCACATCCCTTATACAATTATTATATAATTATAATTAATAATCACCGATTATGTATATTATAAAACTCGATAACTAAACTAATAAAATAAATTATGAAAAACACACCCAACACTTCCCCTCAGCCGCTGCCATACAACCTGACAACATCATACACGGTCACACGCACACACCCCAGCCACATATGGTCAGCCATCCTCCCACGACGGCGGCCCAACCAGCCACCAACCTCGTCGTCTAAGCGTCACTACCACTCCAACACCATGCCCTATGATGAGTCATGTCTATATATACATTTATGCCTCCCTTTAACTGCTTTTTGTATAGATTTCGTGCTAATTATGTCATTAATATGCCCATTATATTAGAATATCGATACTGTCTTTATTTGGTGTTTAAATGTAGAAAGGAGGCATTTGTGGAACAAGAGATGGAAAATAGCACCACGGGATTGGCATGACGGAACACACGAAGTAAAAGCACGGAATTCTAGAAGGAGGAAAGAAGAGAAGTGGAGGATTTTGCAAAAGAGAGCTGAAAGCAGAGGACACTCGATCGAGTCTCACCAAACTCGATCGAGTGGGGCATATTCGATCGAGTATGCCAAACTCGATCGAGTACTCCCTTGGCTGAGGATATTTCCGGATAATTTCTAAATTACGTTTTATTGTAATATAAATAGGAAACTCGTAAAACACTTTGGAGGATGCCTTATTTTGCCCTAATTACTCTCATAAAAACTTTAGATTAGTTTAGCTACTTTTGTTGATTGCGGTTGTACTTTGTTCTTAATTCCTTTAATTTGGTAATATTTCTATTCCAACATTATTGTTCTTCAATTCTATTAAGTTCTTACCACTTTTTGAAAATTACAGCCTTATAAACGTTTTTTGAAAATTACAGCCATAATATTACTTTTCTTTAAAAATTGCACCACGATGACATTTCTGGTCAATTTTGTCAAATATTGACCGATATACCCTTGCCTATTTTTTGCTTGCTTACCATATTTTTTTCAATTTACCTCAACACTATTCTCTAAACTTTTCCCCAAAATTTCCCCAAATCTATTTTCTTTTGGTAGTGTTTCTGCAAATATTTTATTTGTCCCAATTTTTTGTTTTCCAATTGATTGAATCAAATTTTAGGGTTTCAATTTGAGGAAAATTGAAGAACCCTAATTATTTTCAATTTTGGGAAAATTGATGATGAAGAACACTAATTAATTTTAAGAGAAAATGGAAATAATAGAACTATAATTCAATTAAATCGATCGGGGTAGAATTTGAAGGAAATGAGTGAATTAGATTAGGTGATGTTGTTGAAGAAATGAAGAATTAGAGAAATTCTCCAATTTGTTGTTTTTCAATTGATTGAATCGAATTTTAGGGTTTCAATTTGGGGAAAATTGAAGAACCCTAATTATTTTCAATTTGGGGAAAATTGATGATGAAGATCACTAATTAATTTTTAGAGAAAATCGAAATAGTAGAACTAGAATCCAATTAAATTGATTAGGTAGAATTTGAAAAAAGGAGTGAATTAGATTAGGTGATGTTGTTGAATAAATGAAAAATTAGAGAGAAATGGAGGTGTGAAATCTGATTTGGGGATGAACCCATGGACAAAAGGTTGAACACAAGGGTATTTTGGTCTTAAAAAATAAATGTAAGTCACAAAAATTCAACTTGGCAGCAATTTCCCTACGGAGTTAATGTTGTGACTGTAATTTATGATCAGAAGTAATATTATGGTTGTAATTTTAAAAAAAAAATATTATAAGGCTGTAACTTTCAAAAAGTGGGTTTTATAAGGCCGTAATCAACAATTTTCTCTTATAATTATGATTTCAATTATTCCTTTTAATCTTGTTATTATTGTTAATTCCTTTATTATGAGTATCTAAATCTCCAATCTAGGGTGAAAAGGGATTTAGGTTGTTAGAAATGGACTAATTAATGAATTGATTGTTAAATTGCTTTAAGCTGTTGTTCAAATGTTGCTTTAATCCTAATTAATTGATTACTGGCCAGAGTTAATTAATTAGTCTCGCATACTAGGATTTCTATCGACCTGATTAAGACTAGTAAAAGCTATAACAATTGAATAGACCTAGTTTAATGATAGCGAGAGCATGTTAGACTAGATCTAAAGTTCATAATTGGATCGACCGACTTATGACCTTAAACAGTTAAATTGCTCAATCAGTGAATTAAATCTACCCTGAATAACTGCCTAGTGACCTTGATCCCTAGACCCTTTAATTTTATTGTTTACGACTCTTTAATTCACTTGCAATTTAGTTAGTAGAAACCAAACTAACAAACTCTTCAAGCAGTTAGTTACCTTTAGACAAATTAATCGGTTAACAGATAAAACAATCGCCTCCCTGTGGATTCGACCCTGACTTATCACTAGCTATTTTGTTAGTATAATTTAGGTTTACTTTGATATAGGTGATACGACTTTAGCCTTGTCAAATTTGGCGCCGTTTTCGGGGAGGCAACTGTATTTGTTTGTTTTTCTGTTTATTTTGTCTCTTTGTTTCAAGGAACTTAGGTCCTTGAGACAATTTTTACTCTTTTCTTGTTATTTCCATTTATGCCCATGTCTCACAGGTCGGAACTTGTTACACCAGATCCTGAACCTGAGAGGACTTTCCGCTACAGACGGAAATTTCAAAAAGAAGTAAGTCAAATAGACGACTTGAGTATACTTGACAGTGATACTGAGCCATATCTTCCGTCAGAAAACCAGTCCCACGTGGAGGACACGRCTATTTCTGACATTATTGTGCCGGTTTCTACAACTCCAAAGATGCCGACACTTGCTAGTCATTCAGAGCCTACTTTGGCTTCTATTCCGAAGGGGTTCAAGCTCCCTACTACTGACAAGGGAAATTTTGAGATTCACCCCTCCAACATCAATTTGGTGGAGCAAAACATGTTTGGAGGAAGAACTGGTGAAGATCCTGCTAAACATATGGAGAAGATCACTAACTATTGCCGCTCCATTCCTTTGACTGCTGGATTGACTCAAAATCAGGTCAAGCAAACTCGGTTGCCTTTTTCACTACAAGATGACGCGGCAGAGTGGTTGCGTGATTTGGATATGGAAGCACATGAGGTTACAGATTGGAACACCCTAGCTCTCGCCTTCTATAAGAGATATTTCTCGCCGTAGAAGACCAATGCCTTAAGAAGTCAGATTACCAGTTTCAAGCAAGCTTCTACTGGAAATTTCAATGAAGATTGGACCCGTTTCAAGAGGCTAGTGAGATTTTTTCCTCATCATGGTTTTCCTATTTGGTTTCTCTTCAACCAGTTCTACAACGAGTTATATAATGATAATAGAGCCTTGCTAGATTTTTCAGCAAATGGGAGGTTCCAAAACAACACTAATGATGATAATGCTTGGAAGCTGATTGATGAGATGGCCACACATACTGCTTCATATGGTAATCCGAGAAGAAGTACTAGAGGTGGTGGAGCTGATAGTGTAATACCCGCCCAGTTAGGACCCTTTGACCGACGTTGACTGACCTTGGGTATATGCTTGAAACCTTATAAGTCATTCGTTGCTAGGCTGTGGAGTGGTAACTCGATCTAGCGTAGACCACTCGATCGAGTAGCCTCGTTACTCGATCG
>VHZZ01002720.1:22423-36330 GCA_009801015.1 Silene noctiflora | reverse complement strand
TTGCTAAATTAATCCAAGTTTTTTTCATGCAAAACCCATGTAACTTGAAGTACATAGTCCATTATCTTGCTCTTGTTTAGCCTTGCTTCTAGTTTGTGCATATCTTGTAGTATTTTAGCTCATTTAAGCTCATTTCCTACAAAACACACTTGAGCACACAATTTGTACTAGAAACACAATATTAGCTTAAAAACACTTTGATAAGTGCTAAATAATAAATAAAACAAAGCTAATATGAGGGGTAAATATGTATATAAATATCACTTATCATGTACCTACATGCTGTTCGAAAATGATAAACGAGTCTAAACTGGGGGCTCACCCTCCTTACAGCGTGCTGCCACTCGTCAAGACCAACCTTTGTCACCGACTCGGGGAAAGACAGACAGCGCTTATTTTTAGACAGTTATGAGTTCGTTATTTGTGGGCCCAGGACCTTACATAATTGAGGATATTCCCTCGCACGTTTCGAGGATTGTTTTCTCCAATTATTTTCTATGGGATTACATCGCCGCCTACATCCCATGTACTTTTTCAGCAAACTGAGTTCGCTTGAGACCGACGCAAGTTAATTCTCTCCTCAGCGGTCTCTACCAACGTTCTGTTGTCCCTATATTTTTAGTAGTTTCTACCAACATTCTACCCTTTATATCTTAAGCAGTTTCTACCAACTATCTGCTCTTTCATGTTCAGCAGTTTCTACTAACGTTCTGCTGTCTTCGGTATTATTGTTTTCCACAAACTTCCAGTTCGCTCTTCAAAGGGTCTCAGGTATGACTTCTTCTTATGGCTGGCGAGCTTTTCCACGTAGTCTAATGGACTTTAGACGACCCTCCCCGGAAGTCAAAAGAATCTAAAATGTTCTCGACGACAGGTTCTTGGCTTAGTCCCCTTGTGCCGCCTCGCGTCGCCACAGTCTTCAGGTTGTAATCTTAGATTGAATTGAGGACTATACTTTGATTTTTGCCTTATCCAAGCCTCCGTCAAAGTGGGAGCTCTGTAGATACCTCATTTCTGTATCTCCCGCCAAACACCCGTGATGATTGGACTGCATGTTTAATATGCGGAGCGATTTATACATTTCATAAATTCATTGACAAGTGGTAGCTCAAACAATCGTGTCAACCCCTTGGTCGTCATCTACGTGCCAATACGGTCGTTTTAGCAGTAATTAGAGTACATTTGGAGTCCGAGTGAAAAATCGTCTTCATTTTCTGAAACCGTCTCAATACCGAGTCGGAGTATTCTAGGGTTTTCTTAAATTTTATTTTTATATTTTAAAATCAAAATATCTTGCCTTACGAAATAAGGAAGTCCACATCTTTGATCCCTGAAATCTTTCTTACCGAGGAGGGAAAGCCTCAGAAGAGGCGCAGTGCGAAAGGCCGCAGTTCCTGCTGCGCCTCTTCCTGGGTTGATTTTCGTCAGTTTCCGAAATATTTCCGGATTTTTCAAATCTTAATGTTTTTTTCTGAACCTACACCTCGTGATTAGTATAAATAGAAGCCTTCGCCTCACATATTCTTAACGCGAGTGTCTGCCCCTTCTCTTCTCTCTTTGCATTCTAAGACCACGTGTTATTGCTTTAACTACTTGATATACTCGATCATGTAAGCCTAGATCATTCTAGGTCCCAGTCACGTTTGCATGACCGACCAATTTGACCATTACACACAATTAATCTAATAAATTTTGTTACTAAAATTCCTTTTCAAGGGCATATTTTGAATTTGCATCGAGTCAAGGAACCACTAACGACAATTTAGTTAATCTCGCTTCGTAAACATATAAGTCTGAGGGTGTAAATCCCAATTTGTATTTTATTTTCTTTATTTGTTAATTATGTAAGATTTATATCATAAACCGCTAAGATCATCTTCAAAACCATAGTTTAAAAACCATTTTTGACAAAACAACAGCGACAGACTGTCGAGAAAGCGCTGTTGCACCTTCTGGAAGAGTCGCATCAACTGCTCCGCATATTCCAGAAGCTGCTTAGCCGTTGTTGTTCTTTTTCTTCTTCCTCGAGTACTAGTTTGTTTTGTCCTTCTTTCTTTCGTTCGTTTTTGTTTCTTTCTTTTTATAAAATTCCAGTTTCTGATTTATTTTATCAACTCCTTTTCGACCCGAAACTCCTATAACTCGATATTTGCGGGTTTTCGTCTCTTATTCAAACCCGGATTTCAATGGTTTGATCTTCCCATATCAAATCATTAAAATTTGACTTTTTGTATAGTTTTCAAGCTTTATGACGACCTTAATGTGTATAATTTGTATAAACCACTCCAATTTCGAGTCTAATATCAACAATCAATCTTATATAACTAACGAACATTAATGAAACACGAGTCTGACTTTCACAGTCAGAGTCCAACTCAAGAACATATGCACGGCATGATGCGCCTCTTAACATGATACTAATCCCCAACACTACATACCTATTGCGTCAACCAAAGATTATGAACCATTTGCAGCTTTTAGTTCGGTACAACACATATTCCTCTAACTACTTGCCACAACTATGTCAATAAATGCTTCATTAGAATCAAGCTTGGAAGTACTCCAACAACTATGTCTTAAACCATATCTATGGAAATATGATGACAAAACAACCGCATCTAAAATTCTCCTCCACAATATACTCTACTCTCTCACCCACAAATCGAAAATTAAAGGAAACAACAGTATTAAAACACGACCCTAATCCATATGTCAACAATATAATAGAATGAACATAATATTTCAAAACTTGTTTCTCAACCATTTCGTCACCTCCACCACAACTGTTGACGGCATCACAACACCATCACCAACAGCCGCACCGCAGTGCAAGGTTGCCCGTATCGCAACACGGAGCACCGCACCCGGATCGCAACCCGGAGCACAACCACCACATCGGTATTCATTTCAACTATACACACACAAAAGCATTGTTTCAGTATACTTCCCTGACAATATGTAAACAAAACCTCACAACTAATTCCAACCATTGTTACCCTTCCTTAATATCGCCTTACTAGATCACAATACAGAACATTGATATAACACACAACAGTGAGATTCCATACTACTATCTCCAGGGTCGAAGTCCCACGCAAACAATTACAGTCAACATAATTAAGCACTCAAATTACTCAACAACAAGGTTAAACTTACCTTCATTACATATCGTACTCATTAATTCATGTAATTTCCACCAACAGACAGATGTGATCATATAACCAATACTCAAACTATTAACAAACGCCTTTTATTACAACATCTTATGCTCCCTCGCAACTATGAATTCCAATCCAGCCTTCACAACATCAATGTAACAACCCAGATTATAAAACAAAGGAAAAACGTAAAATAAAGTATAATCAGAGTATAACATTGATAAAAGGGTCAAGATGGCGGAAACATCTGACCAATTCGGTTCACTACTAAACCAAACAAAACTAATACATTATTAAGAGTATCTTAACTGAACTGAAAACAAAATCCTAATTTATTATTCGTCTCGCCCCTCGATGCATCCCAAACAACATCATCCAAATAGCGATGAGCATTCAACCTGAGAATGGGGGTCGACAATCAGTCGGGAATAACTAGATGCTCTCTCAGTCATGTTTACAACAATTGAATATAATCAACAATTAATAACAACTGAAATGTAAAATTAGTAAACATGTGAGACCATCTATACTCATGAAAACTCGACACCAACTTACTGTCAAACAAAGACATGTGAAGATATAAACGCAACACAACAACGTAACCAACCATGAAATAACCGAATAACCAACCACGGAGCGTATAACAACTCCCTCCACCTACTCAAGCATAATGTATAGAACGAACGCCGTTAGAGCGTATAACAACTGCCTCTAAATGTCAGAGCGTATAACAACTGCCTCTGAACGGCCGGAGCGTATAAAAACTGCCTCCATTGGTGTGGATCGTATAACAAATGCATCCATGGTACTATGTATAGCGTATATCAACTACCTATATGTCTAAGACCTGGCCAGACTCTCGGTGCAATAAATATACACCGAACGACACACGGGGACCAGAGCGTAAAACAACTGCCTCTCGCCAATCCCAAACATAGACCTTTGGCAAATCCCACAAGGGGTAGCGTTTGCTCATTTCGATCGGTATGTATTGATACCTCACGTCATCTATACAACTAGCTAACAACAAGTGCACAGTTTAACTGACTATAAAAACATGCGTGAACAACATCACGACTCAAACATAGGATAGTATAACTAACCATCCTACATATCCTACGAACAAGAGTAACTAAGGTCATATGTAACACAGTGTTATACTATAACTGAACATAACACAACATACGAAACAGATATTAACAACCAATGTTATTGTAACTTTAATCATAACATAAACTCAGGATGCGACGTTATAGTAGCCTCGACTATAACTTCAACATATATAACCTGATATTATACTTACCTCAACCATAACCTTGACATGAAACTCAAAGTTATACTAGCTCTAACCATAACCTTAGGCCATACCCCCAGGTTTGCGTTAGTCTCAGTCATAACCTGAACTCGTACTTCAATGTTATATATAGTAGACTCAGTTATAACCTTGATTTATATTTCCAAGGTTATACCTGCTTCAGCCATTACTTGAGTAACAACTCAAAGTTGTATTAACTTCAGCCATAACACTCGAATCATCATCAAGGTTGTACTAGCTTTAGCTATAACTTTGAATCCCACTCTTGGCCGCCTATCATGCCGCCACTAGGATTTCATTCGTAAACCCTAATTGCGCACATGACACCCATAATAAACATACAAGCAATCATACAATATACAATTAAACATTAAAACATATACAAACATATTAAACATAATAAACCATGATAATAAATAATCTAACAAGTACCAATTATACAAATCAATCATTAAATCATGTAAATTACATCAATTAGCATAAACACAGTTAAAAGAGAAACACCTAGTTACCTTTTTAGCAATTAATGAAAACGTCCATAAAGAATACGACCAACCAAGCCTTGTCTCAAACACGTGTCAACATCCCCAAAAATCAACTTTAGAGAATACCTGAATCTAAATCCATGAATTTACCATAAAAGACCCTTCTTCTTCTTTACCCATTAAAATAAGAGACCGTAAATGTAGGTCTAAAGGTCCATACAAATCATTCTCATAAAAATATTTTGAAAAGAATATATTGTAAAGGTAAGAGCCAAGATTATGAAAATATATTTTGTGTATGAGTTTAGAAGAAGGGAAGATGCATAACAATAGAGTCAAAGGGAGAAAAGAGAACAAAAGAGAGAAAAAGACAAAGGGAGGCCCGACAGGTTGCGTGAGAAACAAAAGGATGAGCAACTAGGTTGCTTGCTTAGGGTTTATATTAATAAGAGGTTAACAAGTGGGCATTGGGTCCATTAACTCATACAATGGATTATTTGATTACAAGATGGATTGGACCATATTAAAACGCGAGGAGAATTTATATAATAAAACCATTTATTATTTTAGAATAGCCAAAACGTGCAGGAACATTTTCACTCATTCAAAAGTAGATCAAAACGGGAAATAATAAAATATAGAACGGAAGCTATAAATATAAATATTTCCAAAATAATTAATAAAATTTGAAATAATTAATTTAATAAATAACTTTCCGAATAAAATATTATTATAAAACACAGGGTGTTACAATCAAACTTTTTAGAACAACTAACTTTTCTATTTTCAGTTACCACCCCAAATAACGAACTCCATTAAACTCATCAACAAAATTTCCTCATTATTCATACCAATTCTGTCCTTGTTCATTCCAGCACCTAACTTACCACCAAAGTCTCACGCAATGCAATTACTCTATCAGATTCTCATCCCTTTAGTTCCTCAAAACTCATGACTAACATGTCGTCTCACGTATCTTATATACATCCTTTAACTCCCATCCCATATATAGTACTCTACACCATCGTGATTCGTTACATTCATGTCCCATAACTCCTGTCAACCTTCACACAACTTAATTCCATCCTTATGTTCCCACTACACTCGACAACACCAATTAACAACTCAAGTCTTTACTCCTACTACCCAGTTATTTGGTAATTCAGTTATTTTTTCAATGCTTCCAAAAGTCGATTCCATTTATTCATATCCATAGCTCATCACTCACTCATATCAATAAATCTCTCAAACATCCTACTCACTCTCGATTACCACTTGAAATCCAAACCATCAATGATTACTCTTTAATTAATTACACATTTCTTTAACAGTTTCAGAAATCAAAATTTACTCCATTTCGTTACTTTCTCAAAGAACCGCACACTAGGTTCATTTCTTAGTAATCCAAATTCCCAAATGCAATGGTTGTGTACAAATCCACCTCGAAGCATAAACCGATCTAAGTTTAAAAGATCTAATTCCCTTCCATAAGCAATCTTATTCCCCTCCGTTAATTCCTACTTATAACAATTTACATCCCCTCATATGTCTTTTTCAACCCTCTATTTTAACATCCCGCAAACTTACATTACCACCTGACCATATACAATCATCAATACATTCCTCAAGCTCACCACCATCATACCTCACAAAACCTGCTCTTTAACCCAATAAGCTCGACAACTTCACTTCTATCCGTCACACTCATATATGATGCTCCCCACATTATAATATCTGTCTAACTCATGCAATAAACCAATACATATGAAAAACAATGTATTAAGATGAAAAATAACATATTTGTAAACAATAAGACATGCAAAGAGGTCAAAAGATAAACATAGGACCAATACAGGGGTCACTAGGTCGAGTGCAGTCTACTCGACCGAGTATGGGAGATCAGAAGCACGTAAAACAGGTATTAAAGTTACTCGGTCGAGTAAAAAGGTTCACTCGACCGATTAGGGATCACTCGGTCGAGTGTGGTGAACAACTCGATCAAGACAGCCCTTCCATAATCAAACTTCATACAAATCAAATTTTCTTAACAAAACAACTTAAACATTAACCATGAAAACAATAGCAACTCAACACTCCTAAAGCCAGTCTACTAGGTGAGCTTTTATCATACCAACATGTAAACTAAACATAACATTAGTATACTACACATGCTAGAAGTCATGTTCATCCTTTCTTACCACATTCATGCTCATACTTCACAATCAAATAATACTCATCACACCTCGTCAGTATGAAATTCAAATCAAACATATCGCAATTCGGTACTATTCACATTGTTTCACCACTTACTCATGCCAATCATATTACTCATCAAAATCACCACATTACTCCACATATCCACATTAATGCACATAAATATCATGTTGTACAAATTCCACATCACATACCACATAGCATACATTTTACCCCACTCTCATAACTCCCCCGCAGTTACCGGTTCGAGATCGTAAGGGCCATAGTGCGATTTCAGGACGTCTCCCAAATCTTTGTGGTAGCTCCAAACAATCCCTACTCAGGTTCATTTTATTTGACACCCTACATTCATTTAGTTCATTATTTTAGGTTCCAAGATCGTCGCTCTGATACCACTTTGTAACACCCCCATCTACCAAAGTGCCTCACCAAGGCCTACCTTAGCACATGGGAGTGTTATCATCTCAGTTTTCCGAGTTAGTACATATCAAATAGACAATAAAGAAACATTCATTTAAGCAATGTAAGGTTTAAAGTGATTACAAGATCCAAACTGTGATATAAAACAACTGAAAAACTCCAAACTACAAATGTCTAATAAAACAAGCGGAAGTTATACAAAACTGCTAGACTCAGCGTCGTCCCATCCAAGTCACCCACAAGATTAGTCATCCAACCTAATAAACACCTGCTCACCATCCCCCAATGGATCACAACAGTTTTGGAAAAACAACAAGGGTCAGCCAACATACAATGTATCATAAGGCAAACAGATAGAACAAACAATCCAATAATTTCTGAACAAACAACCATCTCCAACTCCAAGTACTAGTGTTTGAACCGCAGTGAGTAGCCCTGCCAGGTTACCCATCGCAACAGGTAATCCTCCCCAGCCAGTGGTAGACCGCAGCCATGCCACCTAAAGCCTCGCTCATCGCAACGAACGCACCCAGATCATTAATGTGCACATCCCCCTTGTGACGGGAGCCACAAGGGGCGAACATGGGGGGTGAAACCATCTCCCGACAATGACTCCACAATCAACATTACCAATACCAATAACATCACAAACATTCCACAACAAGATAACCATACATCATCACATCGACTTATAATCAACCATACAAAGAACTGAGTAGGGAAAATCCTACCTGACTAGCAATCCAATCAAAGCAACGAAGGTGAGCTAGAACTGCTCCTCTACGAAATCCTCATCTACCAATGATAATCAAACAATAATAATCACAAACCATCACTAATCACCCCTTAATCCCCAAATCAACCCAAATTAGGGTTTGCTTGACTTATAACAACAAATCAATAAAGCATAAAGAATACTTACTATTGCGATAGACACGGAAAACAAGATGTAAAAACTTCCACTTGATCACCCTGGCCTTGGACATGATGAAGATGATTAGAGAACGTAGTTATGTAGCTACTTAACACATATTTTATACTTCTCTAATCATTTTAATCAAAACCGCGGAAATAACTCGTCAGACTGGAGACTCGATCGAGTACGCGAAACTCGACCGAGTACCTACTGCTCGATCGATTACTCACACAACTCGGTCGAGTTGCTCCTAGGCAGAATCCCGGCCAAACACCCCACAGAATATACTTGTCCGAATACCACCTACTCGACCGAGTTCCCGACATACAGAACTTAATAGTATTACACTCATCCCCATCTAACCCCTGCCACTACTTAGACAAGGTTTACCCTAATTCTCCCTGAAGACTTTAGTTTGATGTTGTTTTTGGTTTTGATGATAACAAGTATTATGTTGCACTGTATTGTCTATAGTGTTTTGTGTTCCATGAGTATACAAGCACATGTATTATCAAGCATAAGAAATTGATTGACAAAGTTTACAAGTCAACATGAGGCAGCACTAAGGATCTTGAAGTGAAGATCATTTGAGAGAAGTCCTAATAAAGTTAAACACAAAGAATTGCCGTAATAAAAAAAGAAAATCCTTTTGACAATGTCAGCGTAGTTTATACAGACTCATGAACTGTATTACTGAGCACTTGACAACAAATTGTGTTAAGTAATTAAAGTACTCGTTATAGAGTCTCAGAGTTCTGGTTAGACATTTTGAGTTGTACTGTGATAATTTTTCAAAATAGTCTTGTCTATTTTGAGCTTAAAAAATTTATTTCGTAAACCATTTTCTGGAAACTTAAGAAAATATTTCGTTGCAAATTAATTACTTTGAAATTATATTTTTGAAATATATTTTTTATGATTTTTGGAAAAACCTCAAATGAATCTTAGCTTGCAAGATAAGGAAAATTCACGTTTAGGAAGTGTTCTTAAATCTCACAAGAATTTCCTTAGTCTGTTATAGGAATTTTGATTTATGGAAATTAAGATATAGATCGAATTATAAACTAGTGAATTTCCTGATTGTCTTATTTGCCTAAAAACTGAGATTGCTAATTTCCTTATAATGGTTGCATGAATATTGATTCGTGTAGTATATAAGGAGAGCTAGGTTATTGTTTTAGACACCTTTTCACGAAGTAAAAAAAAAAATAGCAAAATTGTTTTTAAGTGCGTATTATCATTATTTTTGCTAAAAATTTCGATTTTTTGAATCGTCTTCAACCAATTCCATAACTTTGCCTCCATGTCTTTGATACCAGGCAACCTCCTCCTCCCTCTCACTTTTTGAAACCCCTTTTTTCTTTGTAGTAGAATTCGTTTGTAAACTTTGAAATGATTTCCTTGTCATTTGATCAAAAATTCAATGAAATTTAATTTTGAGATAGCGGTGACAAGAGCATTCTCTCTATAGATTTTTTAGTAAGTTTTTTACCATATCTAAACAATTACCAATGAAACATAAAAGTATCTAAACAATTATCAATGACAATAACAAAATTAAAGTCTTTGATTAATAATATGAAGATTATGTCAACAATTTTCAACAAAACCCAAGGGTTCAACTACTAAAACTAGATTAATTACTTGATTAAGGAGACATTAAAGTATAATTAAGGAAATATTAAGAGTAATTGTAATAGATTAAGACTAATTAGGAAGAAATTATAATCTAGGGTTTTGTGTCATCCTAATTACAAGAGTGCGATACTAATAGGATTAGAAAGACGGGAAATGGGCTTCGTAGTTTTTGGACCTCCAGAAGCTTCCCTGTAATACCTGGCCCTTCAGGGACCATTGACCGACTGTTGACCGACCGTTTGACCTCGCCGAATCTTTATTAGGAGATAGAACGGGAGTTAGTCCGTAGGTGAGACTTGGAACTCGACCTAGTAAGGTCTACTCGGCCAAGTGTTATGGCACTTGACCGAGTTCAGCGCACTCGGTCGAGTATGTTGGTACTCGACCGAGTATCTTAGCACCAGCGATATAAAACGTTAGACGGAAGTTGCGACTTAAATCATTTTCTCTCTTCTAACCCTAAACTCATACTCTCCTCTCGGACCTCTCATATTTCAACCTCCTTGACCTTTACCATGAACCTAGTCCGGGAAGAACGTGGCGTGGGAACAGATTTACGAGTCGGACCTCTCTCATCGTCGAAGTCTAGATGTCCTTGTGGTAAGTTTGTGTTTACTGTTTGTGTATGATCTTTTGATTTGATTAGCATAGTGATAGGGCATAATCGATGGTTTTAAGTGATGATGTCGATTCTTGCGTGTTGTGAACATGGTGGTTGTTATTGCTTTGGATTGCTAGTCAGGTAGGGTTTCCCTACTCAGTTCTTCCGTATGATGGGTTATATGTTGATGTGTTGTATGGTTATCATTGATGTGGGTATTGTGACATTTTGATATTGATAATATTGTAGTGTAGATTGTGGAGACATTGTCGGGAGATGGTCTTTACCCCCATGTCCGCCCCTTATGGCTCCTGTCACTAGGGGATGTGCACATTAATGATCTGGGTGCGCTCGTTACGATGAGCGGGGATTTAGGTGGCATGGTTGCGGTCTACCACTGGCTAGGGAGGGTTACTTGTCGCGATGGGTAACCTGGCAGGGCTACTCACTGCAGTGTGTGGTTGTGTTCGGACTGCGGTTCAGACACTAGTATTCGGAGTTAGAGGTGGTTGTGTGTTCATTTATTAATGTGTTGATTGTTCTATCTCTTTGCCTTATGATTTATCGTATGGTTGGTTGACCCTTGTTTGTGTTTTCAAAACTGCGTGATCCACTGGGGAATGGTGAGCAGGTGTGTATCAGGTTAGATGTTTGAGCTTGTGTGAGACCTGGATGGGACGCCGACGAGTCTAGCTGTTCGTTTAGCTCCCGATGTGTATCTAGTGATCATCACTTTTAGTAGTTGAGTTGTTTTACGGTTTGGTTTTGGTATTTCTGGTTGTAAACTCTACATTGTTTTGGTAGATGTTCTTTTTTGTCTGTTTGATATGTTTTACCTCGGGCAACCGAGAAGGTAATGCCCTTGTGTGCTGAGGTGGTCCTTGGTAAAGGCACTTTGATAGATGGTGGTGTTATATTCCCGATTGGGACGACCGAACTTCGACTATCTTCTCGATCAGGAAGGGTTATCCCTACTGGGAAGATACATAATTAACACTTTAAAATGAAGTATTACTACACAACATATTTGGTTTTGAGAGAGAAATGTTGATAGTGGGTGTTATTGTTGAGTGACAACCTGACAAGTGAATAATAGGTTATATAGATGATCAAATTATCTAAATATACACAAATTCCAATGTAGAAAGGTAAACAAACGACTGAGACGCTCATAAATAGAATATGTAAATAAATGATCGGGACGGAGCCAAGCACTAGAATGAAAGAAAGGTAGTATTTGTGAATATGGAGTGTTTTTAATAAATTTTGAGGGTGAGTGAAAAGTTGGTAATGGATGGCGTATAAAAGAGAGGATCTGAAAAGGTGTCCAATGGAGATTGTTGAGTTTTTGTGAATATGGATGATCTAATTGATTGCACATATTACCTTGATATGAATTACCCTAAAAAATTATTAATTCCTTGTTGCAGCTCTTGTAGTACTTTTTCCATTTCAAAAAAATATTCTCATTCCTAAAACCATTGCAAATTAGGTTCTCTAAGAGCATGTATACTAGAGGTTCTCCAAATGCCCTCCAAATGCTTCCCACAATTGGAGAGTACAAAACATGTGTTTTTCTCCTACAATAAGAGCTCTCTAAGTGCTTTTTATGTGCTCTTTATGAAAGAAAATGGAGATAAGCTCTCTTGGTACTCTTGGGAAATAGCAAAGGAGAGCTAGCTCTCCATTTTTTGTGGACCCTCAAAAGTAAAAATGTAAGAGGATGTACATATAAATAAAAGTGGGTCCAATATTTGAGATGGAGAGCATTAAGAAGGAAAGAAGAGAAGTTTACTATTGTGATTGCAATATTGATTTTTACTCTCCATGGAAAGATAACATAAATGAAGAGCACAATAGGTGCTCTCCATTTTTTTTTTAATGTACATGCTCTTACAAACCGTTATTTTTAACCTTATTAAAAAAGATTGTTCTAGAGTGTATGCTTAATTTACAAGTTACAACAGCCAAAATGACAATTTGTAAACAAACTATCGTCAATTTTCAAAAACTCTCTTCAGTAAATGTATATAAAAATTCACATTCAATATAAGAAAAGCATTCAGAGAGAGAGAGAGAGAGAGAGAGAGAGAGAGAGAGAGAGAGAGAGAGAGAGAGAGATAGTATAAAAATAGATTAAAACATTGTTTAAGTGACGACCTGTAGGCTGTGCAAAATTAAATGAGACAAGTATATATTTTAAAATAAAAGAATTTATTACATGAACATTTTTTTGACTCTCTATAATACAGATTGCTCAGTAATAAAAGATTTCTATTAAATATTGGAGTATACTGAAAATCAGAAACCTTTGTTCTAGTTACTTGTCCTTGCAGCTATGAAACAACAGCAAGACAAACCCGACAAATATGGGTGCGAAAAATTCGTGTATCCTTCGGGAGCCGTCCTCCTTACATCTAAAGGTAATCCATCAAATGGAACATTATAATGGCTTGAGTGTAAGGAGGACACAAGAATTTTTCGATTGAATTTGAAGGAAGAGGTATGCAAGCAAGTATGCAACTACAAATTGGGTATGCTGACTTTGTGGGGACAATTTTGTTCATTGATCAAGTTCCTTAAAGTCTGGAAACAAGAGAGTCCGCAAATTAAGGAAATCCTTATATGGACTCAAACAAGCACCAAAACAAGGGTTTGCTAAGCGCCTAAGCTATTCATTACTCTCATCCAATATGCTTATATGAGTGACATGTTGACAGCTCCCTCTTTGTTAAGATCGAGGGTCATCGTACTACTGCCATCGCACTAGTTAGTACTTACAACTTACAACTAGTCCCCTAGTTTGGGATCAAGGGGCCACTTGGGTTGCAAGATGTCTCATCTCAAAAAGGCCTATACCAAGTTCGATTCACATCAAGGGTAGTAAAAATGATCAGGCATCCCTCGACTTACTGGCCTCCTAGGTTGCACGAAAACGGACACGGACACGCCACACGGCACTTCGAAAATTTTAGGACACGGACACGGCAAAAAAAAATCAATATACATATTAAAATAAAGGGAATTTGAAAAACATTATGACCAACATCTAAACTTTGGTAATTTAAAGGCCACATAATTCTAAAATGACAACCAATATTAATTTCTTATACGTCAAAATCAAACATGGCTTACAAACTACAAAGTATTATAAATAAAA
>VHZZ01002720.1:11322-22144 GCA_009801015.1 Silene noctiflora | reverse complement strand
AATAAATTCACACTCGCAATCACCCAAACCCATATTTTCTTTTACGTCACATACTCAAAGCTAACATTCTCATTTTTCCTAAATTAAGATTAAAACCCCCAAATCAATTTAGGGATTGGTTTCCAGATTCTTATTTTCCCTAAATTAAGATTAAAACCCCCAAACCAATTTAGGGATTGGTTTCCTGGAAACCACACGAGCCTGGTGCACGACGGAGGTCCGGCGACCGACAGAGGAGGGCGGGAACGGTGGTGGCAGGAAACGACACAGGTGATGTCGACCGAGACAATGACAAAAGAAGCAGAGGGAAGTAGTGAAAGGCGAAAAGAAGGGGTACGGTTCGATGGTGGTGGTGGCGACTTTGGTGACGCAGGTTCGTAGCCTGGTGGTGTCGTGGCAGCCAATTTCGGCATTATGGTCAACAGAACTGGGGAGACTGAAGATTGGGTTTTGTTGTTTTGAAAAGACAAATGTCGTGTCCACCAAAGACGGCCCGTGTCCGCTTGTTTTAGACCGTGTCCAACACGTCGCGAATTAAAATAAAACCGCCGACACGGTTTTTGAGGTGTCGGACACATTTTGAGCCGTGTCCTAGGCGTGTCCGTGTCCAACACCGTGTCGGACAAGCGGAGGCTATAATGGAGCCGTGTCCGTGCAACCTAACTAGCCTCTTTATCCCCTCCACCGTCCCTGACATATTGCTTAAAGACCTCAATGGCTCTACCCCTTCAACCCTTCCCCTCCAAGAATAAGTTCCTATAGTTAGTCCACAAATTGGGTTGAGATTTTCGGAGGTGAAATGTTCAGTCTCGTAAGGGCATATCTGAGATTCAATTCACATGCTTTCTTATGCCATACTACAGCAGTTTCCGGGCAAGAGAAACAGAAGCACTGAAGAAGATGAATAAATAACTTGGAGAACAGTTGTACTACAAAATAACGGAGATCTAAAAATTATCATAATTGTCTCCTGTGGTCCAAAAATCAGGATGGCTAATATGAAGGAAAGCCATTCATCATAATCTAAACTCAAGCCATTTTGGCTGCTCTATACTCAACTAGTCCACATTGTGGCTCTAAAATGTTAAATGCCCTACAAATCATGATAAATGGCCGGACTACATCCAGCAGCATAGTGATTGAGAAGAGACTTGGAAAAGAAAAGAAAAGAAAAAGGGTTTAATGTCGATTTGTGCAACAGTCAGACTAATTAGATGACCGAGATTGATTAATTCCCGTGTATGAACTTCAAATAAAATGATGAGTTGGATACTGGTGCTCATAACCGTTGTAATCATAGTATAGCCTCTCTCCCTTGGCGATGTCACGGGTGGCGACTAGAAGAACGCAACATTCGCCATTCACATCATACCTCACACATTTAAGGTTTTGTTTCTTCTTACTTTCCCTGCATATAAATAGCCTAGTTTCAAAAACTCAAGCCAAACATCATAAATCTTCATATGAGAGTCTCACCATAAGATTACCATGAGAGAGCCATATTCTTTGATCGGAGTTTTTTCTTGACCCTTGTATAATGACGGGCACATGATAATACCAAGAGAAATATGTTTCCCACATATACATGAACTTCATAAAGGATATATAACCGTCACATGGTAATACAAAGGAAAAGTGTGCACATAATATATGACTTCATAAATGACGAGTATGAAGGAGCTAGTACGAGTGCATGAACTATTGTCGGGAAGGCAAAAGAGTTCGTCTTTACAATTAGGGTTCTCTTCGCCGATAATCATTGACAAATTAATGAGGTCATCCAAGACAATATTTCATGGTGTATGATGTGTTGATTAATAAATTTAAGTAAATGCTAATTGGGTTTTCAGACTCACTCAAACCCCCTTTCGAATTGATTTGCATGTATTTCATATTCGTGTAATGATGTATATTTATTTTTGTCACATTATGTGTTGTATGTTCGTATTGAGGCATACTACGAATTTGGAAACCTTGGGTGTTTAAAGGAAGTCCAACTCGAAGTTGGAACTCCTGGAGCCAAACCTTGGAAGTTTTGAGGGTTTAAGCCACGCAGGAGTAAGACTTTTGCAACCTTGTGTGTGAAATGAAAGTTAGAACTCTTGGAGGCAAACCTTGGGAGCTTGAGGGGTTAAGCTGCGCAGGAGTAAGACTCAATATATAGTTTAGGTTTAGTGGGAAGGGAGGCAGAGGAGGAATCATCAGTAAATGAACAAATTAACTCTATTATTATCCTTTGACAAAAAAGGGCTAATGGGTAGATCAGTGACTAGGATTATGAGTTCTGACTAAGATTTTTTAGTCAGGTGGTTTGGCCTCTTATTATTATTATCGAAGACGGTCTCTCCTTAAACAACTTAGCCCAGTAAATGACAAAAGCACACGAATCAAATGAGCTTACGGGGTGTGATTGTTGATGCCATTGATGAATCGAGCAATATTTCCGCGTTTGTCAGGACAAATGACCAGACTTTTTAATAGGTCTGTTGCAAGCAGCAGCGTCATCAAACTGTCACAATCATCACGCTCTCGATTTTTAATGTAATCCACATCTCCAGTGTACTCTGCTATGAATGTCATATCCTTGATTGGAGCATCAGCCTCAACTGTGTAGCTGCAATACCAAAAGAGACAGTAACATAACACTGGTATCTCAAGGACTGCCTCAAATTGCGAGTTACGATGTACAAAATATTCTATGGAAAGGACCTTACTCTTGTGCTGTTTGACACACATAAGCTGTTTTCAGATCACTCATAAGTCATAACTAAGGAAAATTACGTTGAGAATGGCAACGAGTGATTGGCTGCCTTCTAATAAAAAAAGAAGAGCAGCTATTTTAATGAGTTATTTTGGTTTATTTCATCGTATTCTAGAACCAAATAGTAGTGATCTGAGTTGCATTAACACACTCAGAAAAGAAAGATGAGGGAAAAAAAACATCTAGTAGGAAAAAGATAAATTTTCATTCTGCATCCAACAAGATTTATTATTTAATTATTTTTATTTGAATCCATTTTCAAGACATAACGGAAAGAATTTTATACTAAAAAGAAAAAAAAAGTAACCTCCAGTCTCCCACTTATTATACCCATCCAATTTGCTTATTGTGATTGAGGGTTAAGTGCAAATATTATTTAATCTACCAAGTCAAGAACATAATAACCCATTATTTTGAGATAAACCAAAATGCAAAGGAATCAGTAAGGCACAGTATGAAGTACCCTTCACATGCGTCATAAGTTATCAATAACGGTGGGCATTCGCCTTTTCTGGCCATAGCTCGGCAATGGTTGACAGTCTCATGGTCCTCTTTTGAAAGTACCTACAAGGAAAGTAGACAGTAAGTACTTCCAGACTGAGGTGTGCGAAACTATACAAAAATTCCACCAGAAAGAAGTAGTAAATGCAGACATGATTACATTGACAACATTACCCCATTTTCCTAGAGGTTACTGCCTATGACGAAGTAGGAGGGTCAGAAGTATGAAACATGTCCAATGCATTGGGGAACACAGAAGCTATTTCCAGTCTTCCAGATAACCATAATGAAAAACTGAGTCAACTGTTTGCTAATTCTTAATATCGGAAGTTAGATAACTTGGTGAATCATATAGCTCTATTCCATCAGACTTCAAAGGTAAATAAATAGTAAATTTTTATATTCCATTCCATGGAAAGTGGAAATAGAATCGATAACCCAAGTAGCTAATAACAATGTAGCAGCAAGGTGAGACTCACCTGCATTCCCCCATCTTCATAGATAGCTTGATTAGCAGATCTTGGAGCCATTCCTGGCATGTAGGTCAGCTCGTTACTAAACTCCATATTTAGGGCTGTTAAAGCTGTAGCAAGAGAACGCATTTGTTCTAGCCTTCGAGCCGGATCTTCTGTTGGGACATAAGGAAGCAATCTTCTCTTTTTCTTCTTGTACAAAACCAAAGAGCGCCTTCTGCGTTTCTTGGAATCTAAGACACAACTTTATACTTCAGTCAAGTACCATACATATCCTATAAATCCTACATGGACTGCTCTCCCCTTTTAAAAATATGAGAAGGATAAAATGACAGATAGTTTTCAATAAACAAGTTTTATGCAGAGAAGCCCATAAAAGTGGAAAAGATCTAAACATACCAGAAAGTTTTGAAAAAACAAGCTCATGATCACAAATTCATCAAATTAATGGAGGTTTCTTAGAACAGGCCATAGAGCATGATTGGATGCTCGTAAACTTGTTTAAAGCCAAAAAGGTAGGGATCATATTGGTATAGTCTAAACACTACAAGCCCTAAACGGATTTTCACTCAAAATTAACTTTTGTAGGTGAGAAATATGTGACAGAAATTTATTATTCAATAGCTAACCCTCTCAATAGGAGTTAAATATAAAGATTTGTGTTTATCAAAGGTATAACCTTACGGGTTTGTTTGGATACATTAATAGGAGAAGCGGGAAAAGAAGAGAGTGGAAGACTGGAAGCTTAATTTAAAAAAGCATGCCTGAGGCGCCAGGTGTGGAACATGGGATCCAAAAGGCGCACAAGGCTCACCAAAGCGCACTCGAGGTGCATTATTATTAAATCCTATATTTTTGTTCTAAATTCTTTTATTTCACCCTTCTCTTCTCCCCCTAATGCTTAATTTCACTTAATTCATGTTAGCCCTCTTTAAAAAACAAAAGGGGGCCTATTGTTGTACAAAAAATTATTCTAAAACATAAATGTTCATTTCCTAATCAATGCGCCTCGTGTTCATAAGGCGCGTGTCATCGACTTGAGCCTTGCGCCTCGTCACCTTGGGACTCCATCGCCTCCGTGCGCCTTGCAGTTTCTCAAACTAAGGTTGGTTGGGAATGGGAAATGGATTGGTGTAATTTTCCTTCTAAATTTTCCCTGTGTTAAGGACTTGAACTTGGCATGTATGAGAAAAAATGGATCCCTTTTTCTCCCCTCCCTCACTCTTCAATTCCCTCCATTCAAATAAAGTGAACAGGTGATAAACCTTTATTTACAAAGAATGTTGATAAGTTGTTCAAGTTTACCAGAGGGGAGGGGGATTTTAATTTCATTTGCAACTTTGTAAAAGGCAAATGGATTTCTATATTTCCCTCCCCTATAAATCTCTCCAACCTAACTTACTAAATAAAATGCAGTATGTCTTCACCTTTCTCCTTCCCTCCCGTCCCTCCAAATCCCTCCATTCAAACAAAGTTTTAAAGTTTTAAAGCAAACCTCAACAAGTTTTGATACAGTTCCAGTAGATAGCTACATGAACTGATTTTCACCTTACAACAAAATGTAGAAACAAAAGAACCCAGCTGCGTATAAAGTTGTTATTGCCTACCAAGAGTCCTAGATCATGTAGATAGCAAAGAAAAATCTTGGATTATTGATAATTAAGACAGTCTCCATTTCCATTCTTGAAAAGTGACATATGTGATAAGCTACTCATGGTCTGTCATGGAGATGTTACCTGTAGAGATCCAGAAACTAACTTCTATATATGGTGGTTCATACTCTCTAGTCCCTCCATCTTTTTTGAATGTACTCGTTTGATTTTAAGGGTCAATCGATAGCAGCTTTACCAACATTCTCACTATATACACACTACAATTTTAAATAAATAATAATATGAGTAGGTGTTTCAATAACCAACCATGATTACTTCATTGTATCTACATATATGTGGAGAAATTACTAGTCAAAATTGACAGCGTTAGACCATCAAAGTCATTGAGGACAGTACAAACGGGGTGGAGCTCACATATAAGAAATGAATAAAAAAACGCGGAAAAAAAATCAACTTGATCACAGCGATTAAATGAAAAGAGAGAGACCTGAAATAGGCAATGGATAAGAGGAAGAATTTAGAGGTGCGTCTAGTCATGATTACTAGATCCGAAAATTTTGCAGTGGAACTAATGAACTGCTATCCTTAACCAGTGAACTTGTTATTCATCATAAGATTCAGAACCAACTGACATCAGTTATTCTAGTAAACAGACTACTGAGAGGAGATGATATCTAAATTTTCAAGCTATAGGTTAAGTGAGACCAAACAATAATACTTCCCCCATTCCAATCAAGTGTATTCATTTTCAAAATTATGTGAGTTTTTAGACGACAGAGCTTACAGTTAACGTATGTGTATAGCTGCAGCACACCCTAACTACTGTCACCTGATGGGTTAGGTGCACATAGTTAAAACAATTAATCCATCAGTCCAGGAAAATAGATTATAGGAACCTCAAAAATCCCGAAAACATAACCCTAACTACTGCATTGCTTTGTGATCATCTGAATTCTGAATATGAGTTTTTACCCTTTTACAAATCACAAAAACATAACCCTAAATACTGCATTGCTTTGTGATCATCTGAATTCTGAATACGAGTTAAAATTCAATTACAAACCCCAAAAATCCCCAAAACATAACAAAATCAACTTTGGACATGAAAGCCACAATCTGACATAAATAAAGAATGAAGTTTTATGAATTTCAACTGAAAAAACAGTGAACAAATCACTCCAGCTTAACTACTATCACCTGATGGGTTGGGTGCACATAGTTAAAACAATTAATCTATCAGTCCAGGAAAATAGTTTATAGGAACCCCAAAAATCCCGAAAACATAACCCTAACTACTGCATTGCTTTGTGATCATCCGAATTCTGAATATGAGTTTTAATTCTTTTACAAACCCCAAAAATCCCAAAAACATAACCCTAACTACTGCATTGCTTTGTGATCATCTGAATTCTGAATATGAGTTATAATTCAATTACAAACCCCAAAAATCCCGAAAACATAACCAAATCAATTTTGGACATGAAAGCCACAATCTGACACAAATAAAGAAAGAATTTTTATGAATTTCAACTGAAAAAAGAGTGAACAAATCACTCCAGCTCAAGCAAAATACACATTTCCGGGTCCATGCGAAACATCTACGAAAAACAAATCAACTGTAAGCAATGCCATTACCTTGTGGAGAAAAACTACATTTGAAGTGAAGAGCTTTACACTTCTGAATTTTAAAGAAGTCTATAATCTTCCTCTGCGACAAACCTATCAAAACACCGCAAATTCTCATATAAGACCGTCTTATCACCCAACACACATGCATCATCAACCAATCAACACACACAATTTTCGAAAATCATAACAAAACAAAAAATCAAAAAAAAAAAATTACTTAGCAATGTAATGGGCCTTACATCTAACAGGAGGCGGACCGGAACAATTCGGGCAGAGCCAGGATCCGATAGGAACCCGAACAACAATGGGTCTCACACAACCCATATGAAACCCTTTATCACATTTATCACACAACAACAATTCTTCAGGTTTTTCTCCGGTCCCACATTGTTCACATACAACATTCGTATAATCATCGCTTTCGATTACCGCATACTTAGCCTTCTCCATTATCTCCACCATGCTCTTATATTTCCTCTCCTTCATTACCGGTTTCTGCAACAATTTTTGCGGTGGTTGCTGCGGTGGTTGCTGCGGCGGTTGTTGCGGTGGTGGAGCCGCCGCAGTACGCCGGACGGAGCCATTGAAGGGGAAAAGCTTCTGGGTCGGGGTGGATGGGGCCATTCTGAAATGGGTCGAAGTCGGATTGTGGAATTTCGGGTCGGATAGTATATGGGTCAGGTAATCGGAGCTTAATAATTTGTAAAGGTGGGAACTTTTTAATATTTTTTAATTGAGGGAGGTGAAGAAAGGGGTTTCATGGTGGTGATGATGGTGGATTACTGGATTGGTTAGCATTTCTGTTGAATTGTACATTTGTACTGCATATGTACTCTGTATTCTGTAATGGTGAAATTTGCTAAAAAGGAAAAAAAAAAAAAAAATTGGTAAGGTGATGGAATTGAAACAGCCTTTTTTTAATGAGTTAAATTTCTTGATTTCAGGTTATTGGGTTGTTTAAATTTTGCTTTTTCTTAGCCGTTGATATATTTTGGGTGTGCTGGGAACTTGGGAATTGAGATAGACCTGTAAAAAACGGGTTTGTCTTGGTTTGTGAGTTGGGTAATTTCAGGTTTGGGTAACATGTGTCGGATGTACTTTGGGTTAGGGAATATGTGCGTATTAATAGGAGTGTTTATTGGTCCGAAATCAGACGGAATGGGTAACCACTTACCCTAAGACCGGTTAGGAGGGGACCCAGACCGGATCAAAACCCTTTAAGTTCAGGTTTTTCCGGTTTAGACCAGAAGGGTAAATTGAGGCTTTTTTTTAGTATGGTCGGAACCAAATACCGGCCACCATATTTTTAGAGACCTGTTGTAACACCCGCGATTTTATGTTTTCAAAATTATTTTTGGTAAAAATATAATTCTAGAAGTATAATATTCATAAATATAATATTAATGTCCGTCTCAAGTGTATAGTATCCTATAGGCATGTTTTTAGCGAAAACCGATTCAAAATGAGTTGTTTTGGGCCTAAGCATGTTAATAGGTCTATTTACTACCATTTCTCATACACAAACTCTTCCACTCCTTCCTCATTCACATAAATCTGAAAACTCTTCTTCCTCCATCTCCATTAAACACCATTTTCTCTTTAAAGCTTAAAAGTTGCATAAGTCACTCATTTCTCCACCAAATCGTCCCATTTTTTGCGTCATTCTTCCTTTTTTCTCGTTCTCCATCTTTCCAAGTAATAAAGTCTAATCCTTTCTCGACTTTCCTAAATTCCATCTTTCTAAGGTTAAGACAATAGACTTAATTTCTTTGAATTTGTTGTTTAGGAAACAACTTTGAAGAACCGGACGCGGATTGCTTCGAGATTGACGAGACTTTATAAGACTAGAAGTGCAAAAGGTAACGGTGATAGGTTACTCGACATTTATGTCAAAATTATGTGTTTTATGTGTTAATTATGTCATATGAATGTTAAAGTTGGTGTTTTTATTGTGTTTGTACAATGTGGATATAGTACGAAGTTCACTATGCATTTCTCACATGTTTGGATGAGTAAATTCATCTCTTGAGGTTACATGTTCGTGTTGGATGTTGAAACCGTTTTATTCATACTTAATAATTGTGTTTAATTATATCATGAGGTTGTTGGTTTGAAATTGTTTGATTTTAAAACAATTGGGTAAAGTTGGTTGTTGCAATATGTAAACTATTGATTTCCATCCCAAGTATATGATCCATCTCGAGTATACATGTGAAATTTATGGTTGATTACATGTTCTTAGTCGATTGTATGTATTTATGTCGAAGTATGTGAACGTGTTGCACGAATTGAGCTGAATCTCAGGTACAGGGGTGCCCAGCCGGTGGGCCGGCAGCCGGTCCTCTGGCCGGATGGGAAAGTCTTTGTAAGTTGGTGCATTTTTGTGGAAAATTTTGGTGTAGGCGTTGTCCCAGCCGGTCCTCCGGCCGACTGGGAAGTTCCTGTAGTATTTTGTGGAAAATTTGTCAAGTTGGTATTTTGGATGTTGTCCCGGCCGGAGGCCTGACCGCCGGTGCCCTGGCCTGCCGAGAGTCCTCTGATGTGTTATTCAGATTTTCACTTGTGGGCTGGAGCTCAGCTGGTGGGCCGGCCGCCGGTGACCCACCCGGCTGGGAGCCCTCTGATTGTCAGTTTTCCCTCTTTCTCATATGCTTTATAAATGAAAATTTTATGGTTCAAATATGTTTTATTCACATTAAATATTGTGGAATATTCATGTAGGAGTTATAATCCATTCGTTTTCATTTAATTATCTCACTTTAAGTATGAATACCTTATTATATGTAATTACTTGGAAGAGTCGTATTCCTGCAAATTGACATGATGTTATATATTCCTACATGACTTGCTTTACGCTATAGTTGTGCTGTTCTGGCAAGTATGGGTTTATCTCATTCCATTTCCTCCTCCTTCTGGCTGTTATGCCGATAAGGGGTACTCGACTTCCGTTCTGTCGACCGAGTCTTGGGTGCGAAACGTTTATCGCATGTTAAATCGGGAAATGTTTATCTTGAGAGTCTGGCCAGGTTTAGACTACGAACATACTTAGCTAGTCGTCCTACCGAGAGGAATTGTGTCTAGAGTAGTAAGAGCTTGTTATGTGACTTGAATAAGTGCATATGCCATTTTTCATTGAAATTCGTATTTGAGTATTGTTCTTGTTATCTCTATGATTCCATATTCGAGTTATGTATGTTGATTATTCCTTGAATATGTTCACTCTCTTTATATCTTGCATTTCTATATTATTTATTATGTATGATCTCATGTTCTTTATTATTCAAGTTATTTATGTCATATTTAATATACTTGTTTATTTGAGTTTCTAGTTATGTTCATTTTGACTAAATGTGGCTGAGAGAACCTTGAGTTACTCCTCACTGACTTTGGCATTCATGTTTACATGAATGACAGGTTTGTGACAAAGCTTTTGTGGGTTGAAAGACGTGTGAGCTAGCGAGTACTTGATCCTTGGACTTGTTTACATATTTTGGTAGACTTGTCTACTCTTAAACTTGTTTATTCGTGGGATATCTTTTCCCCATTCAACTATCATGGTTTATATAACCTAAGATTTGCGTACTCTATACTCTCGTTTTATTTATGTTAGTGAACTCTTGCGTTTGGACTTAAAATATTTCAAAAAGTTCATAATTTTCGTTGTTTTTAACTCGTATAATATTCCGCTTTATCGCGGGGCTTCACACCTGTAGGCCGGACCGATATGTATCCGGTCTGGACCAGATCGGACCAACTTGTAACACCCGCAATTTAGAATTTAAGTTTTAAAAATAATTTAATAAGTTGTTTAAAATAAATTACGGTTTAATCGTATGTTTGAGTGA